>VZRI01004407.1:14801-55574 GCA_013397515.1 Upupa epops
GCTGAGAGAGTTGGGGCTGTTTAGCCTAAAGAAGAGGAGCCTCTGAGAAGATCTTATAGCAGTCTTCCAGTACATGAAGGGAGCCTACAGGAGAGCTGTGGAGGAGCTTGTAGTGGTAGGACCAGGGGTAATTGTTTCAAACTGGAAGAGGGTAGGTTTAGACTGAAAGTCAGGAGGAAGTTTTTCACAAGGAGGGTGGTGAGACACTGGAACAGGGAGGCTGTGGATGCCCCCACCTGGAAGTGTTCAAAGCCAGATTGGATGGGGCCTTGAACAACCTTGTCTAGTGGAGGGTGTCCTTGCTCATGGCAGAGGGGTTGGAACTAGATGATCCTTAAGGTCCCTTCCAACCCGAACCATTCTATGAATCTACAGGAGAAGAATTGCTAACAGAGAAGGTTTCATTTATTTCTTCTGAACACATTGGCATCGAAGACACATATAAAGGGTATTACCCTTCTTTCTGAGGTCATCAGTCAACCGCTACTTTCAGTTGGGAAGAAAATTCCCTGACAGGAATGTCATCACACAGTATTATTTTGCAAACTGCAGCACCTGATAGTAGCCACTGCTTGCTCTAGAGACTATCTGTCTTTAATTCAGCTGAGTGATCTATGTTATGTTCAAATAAGTCCCTAAAACACTAGGGTTTTTTTCCACTTAACTAAGCAATACTGCATTTCAGAGCTAATTAAAGTACAAGGAATGGACTCTAATCTCTGATGCCTTCCGTGTTCACAAGCAGACCACAGCCAGACCTAGTGCAAAGGTCATAGAATCATAAGCGATTGGAAGGGACCTCGAAAGATCATCTAGTCCAATCCCCCTGCCACAACAGGATCACCTAGAACAAGTTGCACAATAACATATCCAGGTGGGTCTTGAACGTCTCCAGAGACTCCACAACCCCCTTGGGCAGACTGTTCCAATAACGCATTACCATCCCTGTGAAGAAGTTCCTTCTGATATTTCTATAGACCCTCCTATATTCCAGCTTGCACCCATTGCCCCTTGTCCTATCACTACATGACCTTGAGAAGAACCTGGCTCCATCCTCCTGACACCCACCCCTCACATATTTATAGACATTAATGAGGTCACCCTTCAGCCTCTTCTCCTCCAAGCTAAAGAGACCCAGCTCCTTCAACCTTTCCTTATAAGGGAGGTGTTCTGCAAGGGCTGCCTAAAAAAGCTAAATAATAAAATATGACTTCTCCTTTTACTTTACTTGTCATCAGATCAGGCTTCGACTATATAAATGCAGAAAATGTTCTAACACAAGCCTGAGTTCCTGAACCAACAGAAGAAACTGTTACTAACAGGATCAAGTAGTAGGATCCAGTTTATAGTAGAATCTAGTAGTACATCCTCTGCCAAAATCCCATTCAGAAGTTCGGCATGGGATTGCTTGCTTGTTTGTCTGCTGTCTTTACATTTTATATCACAAATAAGCTATTTTATTCAATTAAGTTAATCAGTGATTTCCAAAATGCTTTTTTTATGGCTCCAATTAACTCTTCTGATGGGTACCTGCTTATTTCAAGATTGGTAACGTAACTATGAAATCAAGCAAGTTATGAATAATTTGGGAAGAAGTGTTATACATTAGCATTTTCTTCTGGAATAATACTCGTGCCTCCTCCTTCATCAGTGTTTTTGGGAGAGGATGAAAGAAGCGATCAGGAGATAAGTTTTGAGTAAAAAATTCCTATCTCAAGGTAAAATACATAATTTTGGGATTCTAGGTCTAAGTAGCCTGTGCTTCTCCAGGGAAAAAGGGGGTGCTGTGTACCTGAAGGGAAATATTGCTTCCATGCCATCACCATCTAGAGAACTTTGCTGTTTCAGAGACTACTGCTCAGCAGTAGGTTACAACAATGATGCAGTAGTTTTCTTAAGTGTCATGGTTTAAATATACGGGGGTAATATTAACTATCCTGCTCGTGAGACCTTGGGCTCAAGGGCTCAAGATCTCATGCTAGTGATTGTGAACGCTCAGGAATTTATGCCATTGACTCAGAAACCTCTAGTATGGCCAGAAACAGGTTTCACCTGAGCCAGATTGCCAATGAGTGCATCTTGGCAGAAAAACGTTGACATCTTTGGGGAAATAAACTGTTTTGAATAACCTCTGAAACCAAGCACACATAACTGATTCTAAAATATTCTCTTACCTTCCATATACCCTTATGTCTGAGATTGCATAAAAGTAGCGTGCCAGGTGTTGTTCATCTACATAGATTTCACCAGTTGCTGGCCTAAGCAGTCTTATCCTCAGATCTGTGATGGTAAAGAAATCTCTTAGCTTTTTGGTTGTGTCGAGCTGGCCATAAAGAGAAGCCATGTTACGAAGTCGAGGTCCAGCAAAAAAAGCAAATCTATCTTTGATTTCAAAGTGGATTATTTTACTATTTGTCATGTACCCAGTAGAGTATTCCTCTGTGCAAATAATTTCTAGGACTGTGTGTTGTGATAAATCCCTCACTGATTTTGGATCCATATGGAAAGCATCTAAGCAGTCTGTGGCATAGTATTGGTAGGGTTGCCACGTCCGTCCATAGTCAAGGGATTTCTCCAGGATCATTTGGTCTGGACGGCCAGATTCAAACGTGATAACTATGTTATCTGTAAGCTCAATGGTTTTGTTCCAGGAGAGTGTAATATTAACATGAAGAGGCTTTGGGTAATCCTTCCAAGTCGTGGACTGCCAAAAAGTGGAGGGATGTCTTCCTTCAAGATCGAACATCAGTTCTGGAGGATGAGCCAATTCCTGGGTACTCGCATCACATTCATTATTGCACATGTAAGGATTCCCCTGGAAAAGAGCAAAGCAGTGTTACAAGAGGTATGGTACAGGTGACTACAATACATAAAGATATTTCTTGTCTGGCACACAGAACCCACAAGATCTACTGCTTTATTCTCCAGGATTGAAACCAAGAGATAAGACCACAAATGCTTGCAAGGAATATCATTATCTTAACAAGGTTTATCCTGACCTGTTTACCTATTACACTACAAACACACATACAGAGCACCATTGCTTCTGTAAGACAAACAGTTTTTTTAGTAAGTTTTGGAGAACAGAAACAGTTTATTTTCCTTGAATGAGTTGGACAAGCAATTGAGTCACATAAGACTGAGAACAGTAAGCAAGTATCTAATAGCTCAGTAATTCCAACTTTTCCTAGAAAATGCAGCTGCCAAAGAGAACTTCTTTTAAAAATTAACTATGTTTCTTAAGAGCTCCACTCACAAAAGACATAATTTTTAGGGGAAGCATTTTGAGATCAGTAGTGCAGCCCATACGTACTTGGTATGAACCAGTATTCAGTATACCTTCATGTTTCCTTTCAGGCAGGTTTGGAATTTTTCATGTGCTCGCAGCTTAGCACCGGCTATGCCTTAAAACATTTACACTTGCCACCAAAAGTCATTAGAAAAACAGTGCTCTGTCAGCTCTAGGGCTTGATTCAGACATCTGCCATCTTATTACAGAGTGGTGAAGTACTTCTGGAAAGACTTCATGAGGCACCAGCTCCAATCTATCAGGACAAGTTAATCCAAGACTCGATTAGATGGGAGATGTCAGCAGCTCCAGCTGGAGTGCTGCCGAGGTGGCTGGAGCTCTGAACTGGGGGTTATGTTAAAACCTTCAACAAAAAAAGCTTGCCAGGATATGGCTTTTACTGAGCTTGTCCTCTGTAGCAAAGTCAACGTGTATTATTCTCTTTCTGGCCTTTTGATGTATTAACTTGTATTCTACAATCTTGGAGCTTCTTCACAACAGCTATTTTGTCTACAGATTGGGGATGTCTTGCAGCAGTTGCCAAAGCAGTTGCCTTCAGACCCTGTAGGCTGTACTGAATCACATCTATCTAATTTTGGCTTTCAACAGTACATTAATATTTTGCTACTTGTTCATTCTGCATTTGTTCCAGAGAGCAACATTTGCTCTGCATCCTTCCTTCCATTTCATGTACAAACGGTGGAAGAAGCCACTGATGGTTTTCACTGATGGTCAGCACTCATGGGGAAAAAGACGCACATGCTTGGCAGTGCTTAACACAGGCAGAAGTATAGTTGTTAGTGTTCTATTAACCAGAGTCTCCCTCACCTATCCAGAATAAGCTTTGGTGTGGTAATCAACCTTTTATTTTCTTAGATTTACAGTTCTCATTCTCTTCATCTCTAAGGCTCAGGGCAGTGAAACACTTTGATACCACACAATGTAGGAAATGTGTTTCAAACATGAGTTTCCAGCTTGGCTGCTGCTCTGCTCCTTGACATGCTCCCACAGAAGAGTGGAAGGACTTCTGTGGTCACTCTGGCCTCCCCACTGGCATCTTCCTCCTACTTGGCCAGGGAAATACTGCTTTTCTTTCTCTCTCTTTCCCTTAATACAGCCAAATGCTAAAACTGACTTGTAAAACTACAAGACAACAAAAAGTGTTATTCGAAAAGCATCATACTGCTTGTTACACTGACAGATTCAAAGCACACAGCTGGAACTGTAAACATGCTGCAAAACATGTCTGTACTAAATCTCTGTTACAGCTCTGATTTCAAGCTCACAGTTTCTATTTCTATGTTTTCCTTTTGAATAAAACAGTGAAAATCAAACATAAGATTCAAGCAGAATAAAGAAAACACCAATTTTTTATTATGTATATTTCATTTACTACATCAGACACAAATGAATTTGCTAACTTATGTCTTTTCCTTAGCTAAGATACACATATAGTGAAATCTGTACAGTCCTAGGGCCTTTGACTGTAGGTAAATATCAGGTCTGAAGAAAATGCCGAGTTGTGTAAATCACACCTTTCTAAGGTTTACTAGAAAAATCTGGTCATTTCTATCCCTGTCAGCATGAAGCTGCATTCATAGCCATAATGTATATACTTTTGTCATCACTTTGGTAAAAGCAGCTTTACTTAGGAGGTGACGAGTCTTGAAACACAGCAAATTACAACTCCCTGTAGCCAGACAGGTACATTAAGCACTGCTGAGGGATGGCTTCATTTTCCTGTTCCACGAGCAGCTACTGATACTGTCATGATTCTTCATGTTAAAAACTAAAGCTGCTCTGATCTGATCTGCCAGTGCCTGGATACTGAAGGTGGCATGGTTTATGACTTCCAGATTGTGTGGTACTTATTGTTTCTTTCTGTATATAACAGTTGCTTTCTTTTGCTCCCTTTTTCTTTCACCTTTTACTTTTTAGCAAAGGCTAAGGTGACAATACAATCAGAGAACACTGGGTGACAAGGCTCTAACAAAACACAAGTTAGTATGAATGTGGTAAGATTGTGAGAGCTGCAGCAATAAAGTACCTAAAAGAATGGTGCAGCGAATGCTAAAAATCAGCCCTAGCTTGCTACTGAATGCCAGCCTACATCTCTATGGGCGCAAAGCTTTCTGGTAAAGACAAGGCTATCCTATTTAATGGCATAATATAGTGAGAAATGCATCAGAATCACAATGCTGTCCTGCACCTAGGACTCTTGCAGAGTCACCTGGACAGGCTGGATCAATGGGCAGAGACCAACAGGATGAGGTTTAGCAAGGCCAAGTGCAGGGTCCTACATTTTTATCACAATAACCAACTTCAGTACTAAAGACTGGCTAAAGCGAGGCGTGGCACAGAGAGATCTGGGTATACCGGTGGACAATCAGTTAACCATGAGCCAGCAGTGTGCCCAGATGGCATAAAAAGCCAGTGACATCCTGGCTTGTATCAGGAATGGTGTGGCCAGCACGGCCAGTCACGTAATTCCCCTGTACTCGACACTGGTGAAGGCTCACCTCTAGTACTGCGTGCAGTTATGCACCCATCATTTCAAAAAAGATATTGAGGTGCTAGAGTGGGTCCTGATGAGAGCCACAAGGCTGGTGAAGGGAGTAGTGTAAAAGTCTGATGAGGAGAGGCTGAGGGAGCTGGGCTTGTTCAGCCTAGAGGAGACTCGGAGGTGACCTTACCACTCTCTGTAACTACCTGAAGGTAAGTAGTAGACAGGTGTGGGTCAAGCTCTTCTCTCAGGCAACTAGTGATAGGACTAGAGGGCATGGCCTGAAGCTGTGCCAGGGGAGGTTTAGGTTGGATGTTAGGAAGCACATCCTCATGGAAAGGGTGATCAGACATTAGAACGGACTGCCCAGAGAAGTGCCCAAGTCCCCATCTCTGGACATATTTGAGAAAAGACTATGTGACACTAAAGTACCATGGTCTAGCTGATATGGTGATGTCAGGTCACAGGCTGGGCTTGATGATCTGAGAGGTCTTTTCCAGCCTCAATGATTCTGTGATTTGTACCAGCAGTAACATCTGTAACACATCACACCACTGAAACCGTGGGATATGGACATCACTGTGAATGAGAACTCTAATAAAAAACTTCAATCATATCCTCCCCAATAAATTGAACTATTCTTTTAATTTTATAGCATGCAATTCTTCTTGAGGAGGTGAATGATTTGATATCACCAAAATAACCTGTGTGGAGTTCAGCATTCTAGAGAGGAAATTAGGGGGGAAAAAAACCTGATATAATCTGATAAAATAAAATGCCCTGATTTTTTTACACAAGGAAAGGAGAGAAATCATGAGTTCAGGTAAGTCCCCCTGTGCCTACTAACATGGCAGTCACTGAGGTAATTTTGAATGTGATTATTGCTTCAGAGGCTTGAAGTCAAATTCGTGTTTTTCTCTACCAGCAATTTGGCTTACAACCACTTAAATGCTCATTCCTCTTAAATGTAATTTGCATGTTAAATCATACTTACTTACCAAAGCAGCATAAGGGAGTCTTACCCTGCATGACATTCCCTAGGTGCACATTAGTATGAAACAATTAATTTAACTGGGATTAGTTACATATTTTAATGTCTTGATCTCTGTGATAATCCTCTTTCAGACCTCTACCTCAGTAAAATGCATACAACAAAGAGAAACTGTGTCCAGTTTGAGAAAACTAAGCCCATTCTGTGTTAGGGACATTTAAAGGACTGGAGTATTAGCAGCTGTAAGTAATTTTGTGACCAGCAGGCAGCATTAAATAGATCTTCATTTAAGAAGCAGCAGCAATTCAGCTGGACAAGGTGGAAAACATTTGTAGCTTTTCAAAACTACATTTAGGCCATTAGGAGGTTCCTAAATAATTAAACACTAATAAATACTTGTGAACACTTGACTGCCAATTAGGGTAAAGGTAGCTGAGGCTTTCCCAACATCAAGACCATGTAAAAGAAACCCACTATTTTCTTGTACAGTAATTGGAGACTAATACTATATAGGTCCTTGCAGGCAGGCAAATTAAGTTGCTATTTATTTTGTCTTAGCCTGCTTTTGGAATTCAGAATATTACCAGAATTACTGATGTAGTCTAAAAGTTTTGGCTTTAAGAAGAGGCAGCCGTTTTGCTGGAACATGTGGCTATATCACATGGTTTGATCACACTCAGATAAGTAGAAAAAACAGTTACCTGAGAAGTTATTGACTTAGGGCTAACTGCTCCTAGGTAGGGTTTGCCTTCATTTAGCTGGATTTAGTCCATTTTAGCATACAGTCATGTCTGTTTGTACCAGCCAGTTTGAACTTGTGTAAGCAGGGTCCGAGGTGCTCTATGTATCCCTGCATGGGATAGGGTGCTGTAGTGAGTCTTACCAGGCACACTTTCAGGAACAGTTTGGGCACAGATAAGACAGCAAGGATTTTGGTTAAAAACAGGTCTAGCAGCAGAATGACTTTTGAAGTCAGGAGTGCTGCAGCTGCTGTTTGAGGGTTAAAGTCTGAACACTGTGGCTCAGGTAAAGCTGCTGCCTGTCTCTCATCAAGACATATTTTCAGTGGCATCCACACAGGCTTAGGGCTTGATTGAAGACGTTGCTGCTTTCATTCTGCTTTCTGTCCATACTAACACCTCATGGACTTTTTTACTGAGGAACAAAGGCAGAAGTGCTTAACCCTTCTGCAGTGTGAATATTAGAGGCTGTAGCACAGATTGCATTCTGTAATAGACACCTGGATAAATCTCTACACAAGATTGTAACTTGCATTTTCAAACTGATGAAGGCTGCTGAGGTCAAGCAGATCAAGATTTTAAGAAGGAAGAAAATAAATTTTTCAAGAAGTGAGTCACAGCAACTGATTTTTATACCACTGCCTCAAGGTAGTTAGCTCAGATGCACAAGACAAGAAATAAATACAGCCTGACTCATGTTTGGAGTGAGGTTGTGCACTGAATTACCGCATTCAAGTCACACTTTTGGAAACAATAGAGTATTTCTGTTTTCCTTTTCAGAAGATCATTACAAGTACTATGCTCGGTACCACACTGTACATTGTAGATGATTAATTAGACAGTAATACCTAATAGCAGCAATTTCCCAACACTTACATTTTGTATATGGTTTCTAAGCAGGAATTACTTGTTTACCATGTGAGCCAGATTATTAAACCATTAATTGGGAGATACTACTCATTAGGCATTGTCCTACTAAGGGCAAACAGTCAGTGTGTTGGAGGATTGTTAAGGCACAGAATCTGTTGCCAATTTATGTTACCAAACACACTGCATCCATTAGTTGGTTTGAGACTGCAGAATTATTGCTGTGATGAAGACAGGAAAGACTGTGGACAGAACATTTTACCATCAATAGCCTTTAAAGTGATTTAAGTTAAGAAAGAAAAAGTGCTACAATCTCAGTGGAAGATTTGATACTCATTCACAGCGCTCCCAAGTGAGAGGCATCTGGATGGTCACACAAGCACTTTGAGCTCCAGGCTGAACAATATACATTCTTCAAAACCAGTACAAAGAAAATAAAATCATGCTTAAATCAATAACTTCTGGGGAAACTTAAAAAGATTAAACCAGGGAGGATGTGACTGGCCAAAAATAAAATATAATTCTTAACAGCAATTAAAATTCAGATTTCCAGAAGATATGAAAGCCTCTTAAAGATCTGGCAGTTTGCCTTGTGGAACACAGACTACACTAATTAATCTTCATGATAACACCTTCATGAGGTGTGGGATCCCATCCCAAACTTACACAGAGATGCAGAGAGAAACGAACTCTCTTATCCCAGACTACCTGTACTGCTTCTTCCAAAGCCCTCTGGTAGAGGGCTTTTACTAAGTAGCTCTCTCCAATACTATGAACTGAAAACGTATCACAGGAAAACATTTTAATATTTGCAGTACCAAACACATTGATGCATTTGGCAAAGGCACTTATTCCTAGCAGAACATTCTTTTCAGTTTAGTTACTTTTGGAAATGCTTTTCAGTTTACTTTATGAGGCAAACAGAGTTTTGTTTCCTCTCAAATATCTCTATGCATTTTTTTTGTTGGGGGTGGGGCAGAAAGGGAAGCCTACTTAATGTCCTTGTTGGTACATTCATATTTCCTTATATCTTTTCTTGGCAACCTGTTGACCACTGATTATTCTGATATCCTGGAACATTAATCATCTACTGGCACTGACCCAAGTGTGGTTTCATTATTTCAGATGCTCAATGTTGGTGTTTTCCTCTTTTATCAGCAGGTATCTGGCAATATAATCCCTTTCATATTTATAGCTTTTGCAATGCAATTTGGTACATAATGCTGGAACCCCACAGTGCTGAGCTCTGTCTGAACATTACAGTAACTTTTCCTAGAAAACCTGAATTTCTTTATACACTTGAAATACATTTGGCTTTGAAAACCTGAAATCCCACGGGGACACAACAGCCCTTTCTTTTAGCATGTTGGCACTTGCCCAGGGCTGTGCACAGCTCACATTGGTGCATTTTTACCTGAGCTGCTTTTCCAGCTGTCCTGCTACCCTACTGGGAACTCCACAAGAAAGTAATGTGGATGTGGGAGATCCAGGGGTTTTTCTCAACTGGGAATAGCTTCTGCTGTCAGTAACAACAACATTGGGTGTCTCTGCCATACATTCTGTGGTCTGATATGGATGTCATTTTGTTCGCTTTCTGATTGTTTTGGACTATCCATGAATTTAGAAGAGGAGCCATTGAGGAGTTAGAAAAAAGATGTCCAAAAGTCTAGTTTAGAGATGTCATCCCTGGTTAAGGGAAAGCCAACACAAGGACAAGCTGGTTTATTATCATGGGCAGGTCATTATTACCTGTTACTGCAATGATCTCAAAGGGAATGTGAGCATCCAAAAACTTGAAAAAACACATCACCTTTGTAGTGGTAGGGGGAGTCAGGGTGCTAGAAACAATAAAAGAAACAATATTGGCTCTTGGTTTTGTTTCTTTTTTTTTTCCATTCCTTCTTTTTCCCTTGTATTTATGCAGTATTTTACTCAGATGTTTGGTAGCAAAAAGTCTGTGTGAGCCAACAGACTGGCAGCTATTAATGACACTAGGCAGCAAATTAGCTACCCTGAACAGCACCACCTGGGCCCTAATCCTGGACCTATTTAAGTTCAGACTGGGGTCTTCATCTGTTCTTTTCTCCTGGGAGGTCTTTGTGTTTATGTTGTAGACCTGTTTTCTGCTGACCTTCTTGATAACGCTTTGTTGAATATGCTGGTTTATCCATTCATTGTACCTTGGACTGCTGGTGGATTGCCTGTGTCTCCTGGCTGTGTTCAGGCCATGTGGGATGACGAGGGCACAGGTGGTGCTAGGGTGGTCCTCTGCTCTCATGTGTGTTTCTCTGTTGGGTCACTCTGCTTCTCCTGTAACTTGGCACTTTCTTGGGGGATATGCAATGGGTGAGGAGATAAATATAACTGATGTGCAAAGATCCATAGCTTGTTCTAGGCAACAGTGAAGCAGATTTATATTAAATGATTATGAATTTATATCTCAGAATATAAAATCATATGAGTATTGAAATTTTGTCTTGGGGAAAAAAAAATTTAGGAAATCTCCTTGTGTGAGGAAGCTGGAACACTGCTGTCTGAGTGGATGCCTGCACCACATTGCTGAGAGTGAGCCATCAAACTCTCCCATGCAGGGCATGTTAGCTGTGTTTGGCTGGTGCTTCCTCTTGGTGAGATGTGTCTTAGTGGCAGGGGTTCTTTTTTAGTAGGTAATAGATGTGAGTAAATAAGTAAATGTCACTAGTTCTATCAGCCACAGACAAACTGAAGAAATACACATTGAAACAGTTGTGTGGTGGCAGGTAGGATGTGATGTCTGTGGCTTCTGCAAAAGGTTGTTCTTAACCTTCTAACTGGCTTCTGAGGAAGCTCTATCTTCTGTCCTTGTGGACCCTACTCCTATGCTAAGTGTTTTCAAGTCTCATCTGATTCATTGTTTGGCCAGATGAGTGCTGATACTGCCAGAAGGGATGCAACAGCTGGGACAGATGCAACACAATGCAGATAGATGGACTGGTTTAAGGGCTGCATCAAAAAGCACCTCAAATTGTGAACAAAGTTAAATTAAGCCTGTGCTGTCACAATGATCCTTATCTGTTAAAAGCTACTTGTATGTATAAGTGTGACTTATGCTGTAAAAGGATATTCTGAGGGCGTGAGTGAGTGCTGGACTTCGGAACAACTAGTTCTGTTCCAATAGAATGACTCTCCGTATATATATCACCCTGAGGCATCATCACAATTTTATTCTTAAAAAGGGCAGAAAGATTTAGGGCAACACATTCTGATTATTTAATTCTCTACAGATGTAAATGTAGCACCTGCAAATGCTACTGGGATCTGCAGTGAGAGTACTTCTGTTGTGATCTCTGCCATCTGAAGTCACGTATGAAGACTGACTTCTGGACTTTTCTTGCTCATTCTTTTTCTTTTGCTATCTATGTGTGAGCATTTTTTAGACTCTTTGTTTGTTTTTGCTTCATCTGAAAATGTTATTCCTTCCTAAAAGTGGAATTGTAGAATATGCTAGACCTGGGATGTACAACTGAGTTTAAAATAAAATGTTATGTTGCTTCATTGTGAGGTTTTACATTTTACTGCAAATACTGGTGAACTGTCATGACAAAGATGGAGATACAAAAATGCACTATATCAAGCTATTCTGATTGGCACTAAGTTTATATGAAACTGTTTTCATGCACTGAAACACAAAACAGCTGTACTAGGAATGTAAAAAGGGGAAACAACAAAACCAAACTAAGCCCCAAACCTGTTTGCAAAGATTGAGTCGTTGCTAAAGTATTAACTCAGGAAGCACCTATTACCACTTATTTCCCACTTGCAATTTCCACTAACTTACAAGATGCTATCTGCTTGTCTAAATGTGCAGCTATAAGCTATCTGGCATAATCTGTAAGATAATCATGGCAAGACAATGTGCAGAAGGATAGTAAATCTTCCATAGTATTCACTAATGCTTGCCTGTGACAGACCACTGCCAGCTTTAAAAGCTTCCTCTGTGAGTGACAATTTTAAGACTGCTAGAGACAGCTTCTAAGTAGTAGCAACAGTTAAATGACTTTTGTTGAATGTGACATAGAACATATGAAAAATAAATCTCATCTTTTGCTTTCTTCCAAATAAAAATAATCTTAGATTTGGTCTAATCAAATATCTACTACACAGATTGCAGTTAGTAATGTGTATATTTGTGAACACATTACCAACATAGTAAATTGAAGTTTTACTAATCAGTGCAATGAGACAAACACTGAGTGCAATTCAATAAACAGTTAATCCTCAAAATCTGAACAATCTTTTATTTCGCTAGCATTAAAACCAGACAGCTTTGCTAATCCAAGGCATACAGTCTTCCCCAACTACTACAGTTCCATATGGTACGTCTCGACTATGATTTTCCCATACTGTCGCAACAGTTTCTGTAGACTACTCATCTAATAGGATGCAGGCAATGTACTTCCTTTGAATGAGGACAGCAAAACTGCCACTTAAAGCTGTAAGAAGCCTTTCTCAATATATGCTTATATGCTATTGCATGTTTCTGTGATGATTTTCACATTGCTTTTTAGATGTACAGCTCCAAATGACTTACAAGTATGTATGTTCTGGTGCCAACAAAAGTTACAGCTGGAGTAGATCAGAGAGAGGTGAAGTAATTAGTGCTCAGACAAGCAGTGGCTAAGCCAGGAACAGACCCTTTGCTTTGCCCCACAGGCCTTTTTTTCAAAGAAGTTTTTTTTTTTTTCCTCTTTGTATTACTTCTTTGGCTAAAGCCACAGAGAAAAGAAGCTGCAACAAATAAAAAGGGACTAAAGCGAAAGAATAAATTCTTTTCTTGTTGTGGATGTCTCAGCTGTGCTTCTTGAACTGTCTGTGTCTGCAGGCAATGTTCATCCCACTCCAGAGAGTCATTGATTCGGTGCCCATGGATTTCATGCAAAGTTGTATTCCTACAATAACTAGTTTTATTTCTGATTCTTAATGTCAGTATTGTTTTTGACAATTTCTGACCTGCTCCTGTATTACCAGTGTGTCCACTGCTATTTTTAATAAGCTTTAGTGATTAACACTGAATGTCAAACACAATTATTAGAATCATTGATATTATGGAGAAACATTGCTTTTAATAGATAAGAAAATCTGTCTTACTATTGCCACAGAATCTGCACTCATTTGTGATGGTTTTGATCATCTTTTGTAACAGAATTCCCAGACTCAGAGAACCCTTATGTCTATGTGTACCACTTAAAGGAAGAATGAAAAGGGAACATAAACAAAAATGACAATTGCAAGTGAAATCTAATTTCACCTCATTTAAAAGGTGGGCTACACTCTTTTCCTTTAATTTGTATTGTCAGGATGACAGAATAAATATTTCGAATGACTCAGTGTATACCTACATAATGTGTTATTGTTATAGAAACCAAATGTTTTATTATACAGAAGGAATGTCTCATTAGTATTCACAATGAATTGTGTGATGTTTCTGCTCATTCAGATTATAGCACATAGTGCTTTGAAAGAAAATGAAGACACTTATCATAATCTACATTAGGATACTGCACCAAATAATTCAATCAAAAAGCTCCATGCAGTATCTTTTGAAGAAAGGTTGCAAACTTTGTGATAATTAGTAATTTGTTCAGTTCTGTGCTGCACATTGCCACATAATTTACTTTATTACATATATTAATAACAAAAAATAACTGCTCCAAGTGTATACAATCACTTCCTAAAATAATTTGTCCTAAGACTGTTAGCTGTAATCCTACAGTTCAGGTACAGTATGTGGTTGCACTTACTCCTAAACACCTGCCATTTTCAAAACTTATTTCATCACTGGATGTTGAAATTTGGAGAATCTCGAGTGGCTGGATGGCTGAGCAGGAAGAGGCATGCAGCTGCTCATGGGTCCTGATCAGAGACCAGGGACATAATGCCTGCATAATCCCTGCTCTGCTTCTCCAGCAATGCTGCCCCTGGTGGGAGACTCAAAGCCATGGGAACTGGGGATAAAATGGGGCCCAGAAATATTTCATGGCCTAAATTACTGCCCCAGACGACAGGAGGCCAAGTGTGAATGAGAATATTCTACCTAAAAGAAAACAACTATCTGTAAAAGTAAGACAAGCTTTATGATAACAAGCATTAACTTGAAGTATTACATCAGATGTGCAGCATGCCAGCCACTCTCCTGAACTGAATTAAACCTGCTTACTGAGTTGGCTGTAAAGTAACTGAAATCTGCAGAAGAGGATTCTTTCCCAGTAATACTGTAATAAGATTGATGCACTATGAGGTTCCCCTTTGAACCTCTGCATGTTTCCACTGTAACAAGGGTAGCCATTGGCACATTAATTGGGCCAGTTTGGGCAACCCCCTTAGTAAAAACAGGTCAGTGCTCAGCATTTCAGTGTTGCTTATCAACATTGCCAATTCTTGATTTGCACTGTTAACCCTCTACTGAGAATAAGCCTGGGTGTGTATGCCAACAGTAGACAACTGTAACTCATCAATATTGTAGAATCTACCCTAAAAGTATTCGACTTCTGGTAAGCATTAGGCGGAGAAGTTCCTTGCAAGGAGAGACTGAATGTTATCTTTCTATAGTGGGAAAAACAAACTTTCTACAACTGCCTACTGAGATGCCTGGAGCTAAAGTTTAAGGACAGGGACTCTTTTTATCCTAGTACATTTCAATCTATCCTAAAGTGATAAGAGAAGGTCTATGCGTGCTCCTTTGCACTGTACAGCCTGGGAAGTTATAAATTACAGTACACTATGTTCCCCATCAGTGCTACCCATCACAGGCTTGTCTTACCTGAGACATGATAGTGAAACACCTTGGATAAAGTAAAGCAATTCATTGCTGCTGTTTGAAATCTGAAAAACTGCATTTCCTTATCCTAGCCTGTCTTGCTGTTCAACCATTGTGCAAAAATGCTGTTTAATGGCTTGCTGGTTAACAGCAAGAGACTCAGCTTCTTGCAGTGATATAAAAAAAGTCTTGCACCAGCCATGAGTATCAGAGCCAGGAGTATACCAGGACAGCCCAACTCCATCTCTAGCTGCCTTGGTGAGGAGCACAATCATGATACTACCTCTAACATTTGTATGTGCTGTAATGTAAGATGCCTTTGTGGTTGGATAAGGAAAAATTTGAAGCCAGAAAGACATGAAGTTTCCTTGCCGTAACGGTAATATGCTTCTGTATATTCTTACAGTTACTCTGTATTTTAAGCACTCTAGTGCCATTCCACAATTATTTTTAAAGGGAGTTTTAGGTCCCAGTTTGTACTAAAGAAGACATATGAATGTGCTTATTAGAATGAAAAGTAGCTGTATATAAAATAAGTCACTACTTCTAAGGGTACAAAAATAAAAGCCACCAGAGGAGGCCAGGTAGCTTTCCTGTGACACAGAATTTAGGGCTGCACTATGCTACAAACCAAATTCATATGCTTCTTTCTTAGAGATAAGCAGCATTTATACTTTTATATTAAAACACTCTGCATATACTGCCTGAGTAGTTTCAGGCTTGAATGATACGTTATAAGGATAAGAAATGGCATAGCTCTGCTTATAACAATGTTTTTAGACAGAATACAAAATCACTCTGTTCAACATGGCCATCTCTGATATGCTAATGCAAAAATAATAAAAATAGTAACTACAAAAGATTGCTGCCATTAAATTTATTAATTTTCATTTCTCCTAATTTTTAATAAGACATTTACTGAAAGTGCTGCATAGAAATCAATAGAAAAGAACTCTAAATTTTAGATTATATCTGAAGTCATCAAAGGGCTCTAGAGAACTTGAAATGGATTTGAGATTAGTTTTGTGAATTTTGTTATATAGCATCTGTATACATTATTGAAATAAATAATACTTATCTAGGCACTTGCCAATTCAAAAAGCCAGAAAAGAATTAAAATGTATATAACAAGGAAGCAAGCCTGTTAAGTTATCTTAGATTTTAATAACTTGTAGTGACACGTTAAGGTTATTTAAAATGATTTGGTACTGTAATTTATTTGACGAGCAATCTGAGAGGTACTTGTCTTTGTCACAGAAGCTATTTAAAAAAAAATAAATCTGCTGTATATATTTTCCTTGTAAATATTTATGACTCTATGACCATCTAAATCTCTATACTTATTTGTATATATTTTGGAACACATATATACCCAGTGAATTTATTTTCTAAAACTACAAAATTTCTTAGATGCTTTTCTAGACTTAATTTTGTAAATATTATTTTGCAGATGTAGGAGTTGCATAAATATTTACATTTCAAAACAGTTTTTAGCTTGGATTTAGCATTCATTTGTAGGATCCTGTACTCTCCAGATGTGAACAGACTGCCTGTATATGTGTGAATGACGGAAAACCCAGCTGATGCCAAGATTTTATCTATTAACGCTCAAAAATTTTGTCTGTTTTCTTGTATCAGCAAGTGCATAAGAAAACCAATTTAAACTGTATGTTGTATGCATGAAGAGGTATTTAAATATTTATGTTATAAAATAACCTTATGTCGCAGAAAACATTTTATTAGAACTTTATGGTTTTATTTTAATTCTCTGAAGTTCCTTTCACTGAGGCAAATCCTATCCTGAGATTCAATTAATTTAATTCCTAGTCACTGAAACCAACAGATGTTCTTACTGAACAAAACCTGAATAGCAATTGAATAAAAGCTCCAGGAGGTATCCCAGTACTTATGAGGTCCCAGATCATCCTGTCACTTTCCAGCAGCTTTTAGCGCCACATAAATTGTGCTTCTCTGAAGCAGGCCTGCTTTGCCTTGAGTTCCTCTCCCCTAATGTCTGTGGAGGAAGGTGATTTGCACTAGTTTTTGAGTGGGAGAAACTAAAAGTCACTGCTCTGCAGCTGGAGTTTGGAGATAGGTCAGGCATGATGTCCCTGCGGGACTGAGGAACAGTGGCCACAGTCTCTCCTGAAGGCTGATAAAAAGTCACACACAAATACATGACTTGAGTAAATCTGAAGAGTACTTTGTGTTTCTCAAAGTGTAAGGAAACGTGTTTTACAGCAATGCTTGCCTTTCCAGGTATCTCCTTTTGTTAATAAAAAAAATGCTTTATAATACAATAGCTGTCATAGATTATATAATTGCCATCACTTTAATATCTTAATTAAATTACACTGCAGACTAGAAGTCCTTCAGGGCACCTCCATTTAAGATGCTTGGTGCTTGTCAGTCACCATCATGAATGGAATTTGGGGTTTTTTTCAGTACCACTTACAGATGTTTTATTAGCCGAATTTACATTAGTTGGGTAAAACTGGGCATAAACTGGTGTAACTACAAGAAATAGACTGAAAGAACAGATTTGTGGAGGTTATGACTACCTTTTATACAAGGACAAAGTGGAGGAGTTGAGGATAAGTTATGTAATAATGGCCCTCAAATTGTGATTTAGTACTGGCTACCCTACATCATACAAATTCTAAGCTCAGTGGCTCTCATCTCACTACTCATTCCTATTCACATCAGAGGGGACTGCCAGCCCATTTTCAGCTTACCTTGACAACCAAAAGATGCAATGATATTCAATACTCCAGGTCTGTGTAAAATATTTATAGTTCGGTTGCAATAACAATACTAGTATAATGGTCTAAGCTAACAAGTTAAAACAAACCCTAGCTCTCTGCTGGGCTGCTGAATTTAGCAGCATTTAGCTGAATAGCTGTTTGTTTACACGTTGATATTACAGTAGCATGTCATTGAGTGCCTGAGCTCATAGCCTGTTGGAGGGCATTGCTGTGAGACATTACCTATCATGACAGCATTTTATCAGTATTATTATTTTGTTGATGGCCAGGGGCTCTTCTGTTGCCACCATAATGGCATGCTGTCATGCACTGGTCTGGACAAAGTTCAGGCGTTCATTTGTTGCCGTGCCTTGGACAAAGGGATGCAGAACAGTCACATCACACACTCCTGAGTAAAGCGGGAGTAGGAAAACTTCAGGAAGGAATGTAAACAATAAAAAGGTTAAGCTTTCTATGTATTTGGTGATGTTACTCTGGTGTTTGGGATTGACAGTTTCTTCAGGTGTGCCTCTTAACTGCTACTAAAGACTGAGCATCATTTCAGAGGTTTAAATTGCTGGAGCTTTGCTCCGAAACAATGAATTATGTAAATAGCATTGAGTATGTAAAGTTAAATTCTTCCACAATAGATAGTAGAAGAAATAGTAAAGGGAAACACTGTGTTCAATGGGGGATACTGTGAGTACAATCAATCTCTTGATGATGAATAATTGTAAAGGTCAAATCAATGACATTATTGTGATATTATGTATCCCTTCAGTCATCTCAGATGTGTACTTTTCTCCCACTATGTTTTATTGTGTAGAATTGTTTTGTTACTGGACTTCACTTTAAGTAAAATTAGTAATTCCTTATTATATCTGCTTTTCAAAAAAAATCACAAGAACCCACTAGTTATGAAACATGACATTTAAAATAATTCACCAAGTGAGTTTAATTAAATTACGAATAGACAGACAGAATGTTCTGCAAATAGAACCGCTGCTTTGAGAGCAGGCTGCAGCACAGTGCCTGAACAGCACCAGTGAAGCAGGCAGGGATGACACATGCATACACTACACTTTGGAAACAAACTTTTCTGAACTGGTGATCTACTAACAATAATAAGTAATTGTGAGAGTGATCTTGTAAGAAAATATACCATTCATCCATAGAAGTAGCACCTCAGACTCCAATCTCCTTGGTGGTTTAGTTTTATTTTTAAAATAGTTCTTCAAAGGGCAGCAGCAGTGTACGTCAATGATGAGAAGGATTCATACTGGTTTTGAATCTTTAGGAGAGCACATCATTAAGAAATGCTAGGGAAGTCTTTATTTTTGCAATGATCCAAGAAAACCCAAGTACTTCTAAACACAATACAATTCCCTTCGTCCAGTACAGATGCTTTTTCAGTTTTAGAGAACCTAATGCAGAAGTTAGGTACAAAGTAGATTCTGTGCTACATCCTTGAACTGTTCCAGAGCTTAAGGGAAGCCTTTAGCCTCCTGGATGGTATCAACAGTAGCTGAATAAAGTCTCTGGAAAAATAAGTATTTATTAGTGCTGTGAAAACCTAGTTAAGAACCTGGACTATATTGCTTACATTCTCATCTTTAATGATATGTTGTGGGAAATCTGTGTAAGGATAAAATGCGAGTAACTTCTGTGAATTTGTTAAAGCTACAGTAGACCAAAAAATCAAGAAATTAATTCCTCTAACATATATTAAATTTTCATGCAATGTCTTTACTTAAACACATTCTCCTCTAAAAAATGCATTAAGACTTTAGAAGCTGAAGATTCCGATACTTAAATATGTGTAAACTAAATAGTATTTTGATTCCTTGACCAGTCACAATTGATGCTGGCACAATTATTGGTACTCTTCATCCTCAAACTGTCACAGAATGGGTAACTCCTTCAAGAAGTGGAAAGATCCAGACAGTGGGGTAGCACTCGGGCTTTTCACAGGAAGCATTTACTGACACGTGCTGTTGCAAACCTTCTGGTCAGAGAATAAAATCTGAGTTCTCTATTCACAGCTGAGAGTCTTTACTCTTCATAGTAGCCTCACTGAAGTCAGTGCAACTGACTCTGTGAACTACATGGGATGCTTTACATATAGGATCAGTGCCTGGACTACCTTGGGGGTGCCTGATTATAGGGGCACAGCTTTAGGGCACTGCAGTCCTCACACCTGCATTTCTACAGATAGGCCTTAGGGTGTGTCCCTGGTCAAGAAAGTAGTTGGAAAGAAAAGTCACAGGAGGAAAAATAAGAGTGCAACTAAATTCTGAAGCAAGTTAGTGACAAATGTTTGCAACACTGGATAAAACTGAAGTAGAGAGGTGATAATGGAAAAGGAGGAGTGTGAAGAACTGAGGTCATCTGAAAAAAAAGGGAAAAAAACAATTTAAATTTCTTGTGGTTTTGCAGGATGCAGATACTGTATTATTCCACACACCCTCTTTTCAACTTACTGGACAAGACTCATGTCTCTCAAAGGTAGGGTGAGACCCCCTCCTTAAGACTTTAGAAGCACTTTTCCTCCCCATTCTTCTTTTCAACCCTTTTACTGGTTTTCTCTGGTATTTGGCCATGGTTCCTTTCCTTTTTTCAGAATGTGCTGTTGTATCAAAACTAAGGCAAATTTTGCCTCATAACTCGTTTCTGAACAATCATGCTCATAGTGACTATTTTAGTTATGGTCCCAATTTCTTTATTCCAGGAGCTAACGCACTCAGATGGGCAAGTTTTATAATCAGCAAGAAAATGCAGGGCATGGATATGGTCACACAGGAAAATCAGGAATCAGCTACAACACAAAAATGTCCACCTGTGTCATGAGATTCTACCCCGTTTTGATAACATTAACACTGAGACTCTCGTGCTAAAGGTTCACACATTACATGGTGTCCCATGGTCTTGGCTCCTTGCTTTTAAAGTTTTTTTTTTTAAATACTAGCTAACCACATTCATACACATAAAATTACACCTTCATTTTACTCTGCAAAAGGCAAAGAGTTGACCGTCTGGTCTGAAGGCAGTAGCCTAACTACAATGAGGAAATTTGCACACAAGATGAAAAGCATAAGAAAATAGAAGGTCACTGTCTTAAGCTCGATAAAGAAAACAGGATTAGAAAGTGCTAGATCACAAAAAAGTGAATTACCATTAAGTCATTTTCCCTACTGCCTAATTTCCCTTTGTTCTTCCATCTTAGTGGCCAAAATGACAAAACAAGTGGTAAAGAACAGGACGAGAACTTACACAGAACAGTCAGAAGTGTAACTTTAACCCTTCTTTTTATTCCCATTCTTTGGCTCCAAATGTCTAAAGAAACTCTTATAAAGAGTCTATGTTTGTGAACCAGAAGTGAGTTTTTAATGGTATGTGACAATTTATTTTTTCACTTGTAATGTTACATAATTTTACTTAACTGTCATTTTTAAATCTAAATGCATGAGAATATGGGGAAGGAAAAGAAGTATGAGATACAGCAAATGCACCACAGACTGTTTATACATTTTCATTGAAACAGAAAGTTTCCTACAGGAGTTTGACAAATAAATCTGCCTAGTGCCACTATAGTGGTTTTTAAGTGAGGGAAATATCTTACAGTTTAATACCAATTTATATTCCTGTATGAACTAGCATGTTGACATGCACTAATTATTGCATTAAACTATATCACTGCACATATAATGTTGTTTGCTAGCTGTAAATTTAGTGACAGATCAAAACCAATTTATGTTATCTATCTGTTTGGAGCTATGGCACCATATTAATTATTATGGTGTCATCATCACATCTAGTACTCTCTACTTGACAGTTTATCTTGGCCTAACTGCTAAAAAGAAAAGGGTTCTCATACTTATGACTTCTTAGCCCTTTCCTACTGGAGCTGCTGCTGGCTCCAATAAGAAAAATATTAGAAAACAAAACTCCTGTTGGCAAAGCTACCATCTTGAATCCTTGCTAAGATCTTTTATCAGGCTCCAGTGATTCTTTCAAATTTTAAAGTAAACATTCCTTTTCTTTCTGTTTTATTAACCCCCCCACTAGAAGTAAGTAAAATGAATTACATGAATAAACAAACTTCGTGTTTGTTGCAAAGTTCTACATATTCTTACAGCTTCTTCCTTTCATTATTTAAGCACTACTTAACAATGCAATCTTCAAAACAATATTTAGAGAAAATATGATTGCTGTGATTTGTTTTAGTATTTTGTTCTTCTTTTCAGTACCTTATAATTTTGTTGTGGTAAACTGCTGTTTATGATCATGTTGCTTGGAGAGAAAAGGTGAACAAGTCAGGAAGTATGGACTGAGAGTCCATCTGGTTAATTAACATATTTCAAGAGGGCTACAGGAGACAAAAGAAAATCTAACCATTGACATCTGCCTTTATCCCTCACCAGGTCTGAGGACATCCCCTAATTGATTTGAATTTGATGTTGAATTGCTTTAAAGCTAATGAGCCTAAAAATACCTGCAAAATATTGCATATACTAACTAGAACATTTTGTTTATTTTCCACAGGAAGCCTCATAGTCTCTTTTCTAAGAGTAATATCAGGCAATACATTGCATTTACTTGCAAAGTCTGGGTCACTCCTGTCAAATGACAAGATTCAAAGCTCTGAAACTTGGATTTTTGCAAACTCTGTAACAGGCCCAGCACAGGTTCAGGTGGGCTGTTTTGTAAATCATTTGCCTCATTCACACAAGTCCGCAACTGGCATTATTTATATGCTTTTAAATTTCCTTAACTGTAATTATGACAGGAACATCAGCGTCTAAGGCTACATTGCTATCTTTAGATTCAGGTGCTTTAACATAAATGTCTGTTTTATGCATGTTGTGTTTTCTAGCTCGATATTAATGCAGATATATGTCGTTGCTTCGTGAGACATAAGCATTCTCAATTCTCAGTGGCCCTGCCTGGCTCCAGTATGTTCACAAATGTTGAAGCCTAAAAGATGTTTTCCCCACAGAAGCCGCAAGGTAAATGTAACAAGTAATCAATCTTCTGAACAGCAATCAGGAAACCTCTTAACGAACATCCTACACAAACACAATAATTAATCTAAGCTATGACCTGAATAGCAATTAATATAATCAGCTTCAAATGGTGCGCCTACTTGTGCATTTTTTGGCTGTCACAGGTTTTTATATGCAATATAAACATGCTGGTCTGTTTTGAATAATACAACTTCCAGGAAGGAAAGGTGACACAAATGTTTTATGTCGATCAGGTTGTTTGTTCCTACATGTTTAGACTAAATTAAAAAATGCTGTCAATGTCAAAGCTGAACAAAAAGAAGATATATACACTCAGAAACTAGAAAGACAACCCTAAGCCACCAAACCTAGCACAAAATGCCCAGCAAACCTCTAATCACACAGCTTCAGACAAGCGATCACAGTTTCTGAACATTAAGTGGCAGAGTAAGAGATGAGTTTGGGCACAAGTTCAATTTAGGCAGTGCAAACTTAGCTCTCCTTTATTAATTAGGAAGACATGTCATTTTGAAAACCACAGGCTGACCCTCAGCCAGCCTAAGCCAATCCAGTGCCATATTACTCATTTAGACCAGTTGAAGGTAGGTATCATGATTTTTTTGTGCCCTATGCATTTGCTTCTCTGAATTCATAAATAAGAATTAAACATTTTACAAAGCGAGTGAATTTTGAAAGTATCATTTGCTTTGCATTCATGCTGGGCAATAAGAGCAGGCAGGAAGGTTTTGCTCCCCAGGCTGAAGGCAGCTGTGCACAGTGACATTTATCTGGTGGCACTGCAGAGGTGGTTTTAAATAGAGAAAAGTGTTTTCCCTAAGGATTAGGACAATGCACCCAACTTTCAGACAGACTTCTAGCAATCTTTTCTTCCACACAGCTTTTCATTTTTACAAAACCTAACTACTAAAATCAGTGTTGGAAATGCCTCAAGGAATGCAGCCGAAAATAAGCTCCTCCTTGGATAAATACAGGTGACTCTTAGCTGTACATATTTAAGTGCAGAATTTGCTCCATACCATTTATTTATTTATATTGTCTGCAATTTCAAAATTATGGGCAGAAAAAAGAAATCCTTTTCTTTTCCCTACCGATAGGTCATGCTGTTCGAGATTGGGTGGATGCTGCCGAGACTGTCAAGAAACATTTATCTTGACTTTTATTCTCAAATGACACTGAAGTTGTTTTGTGATTCATTAGATCCATCAGCTAACTGCACATTATATCAGGCGCATGAAAAGGTAGGACTGGTCAAAAGAGGGAAAAATCTCACAGGTAACCATTGAACAGAAGAAATAAAAAGAAAATCAGTTGTTATTAATAACCTCACTTCCAAAGAAAGAGGATGAGGAGCAATTCAAAAAAGAAGGGAAAAAACCACAAAATTAATAGGACAAGAGAGAAGAGTGGAATACAAGTACATGAGTGTGATAATGATTGTTCAACAAATATCCTAGCACAAATAATGTAACAAATATTTTAATGACCATTTTTTCCTGTTATTTTCTGTCCAATTTCTGCTCAGATCACTTGTTTTCACATCTTCTATCATGCTTCAGCACACATATCTTTTCCTTCTGTACACAGTGTGAAAGCAAAAATATTTTCCTCATTTCTCAGCTGCTGAAAGAACACCTGTTGCCATTTCCACAGTGGTCTTTCTTTCCCTTTACTAAAGAAGGATTGGCAACTTCCAAATTAAATTTTTTTTGCCTTGCATTTCACTAATAATGCAGTGTATAGAAAGCAAGCATCCTCCTACCCTCTGTCCTCCCTGTCTTAAAAGTGCCTGACATTTCCTTTGTATTTCTTTGTGGCCACTCTTAGCTCTTAGTGCAAGCAAGAGCTCCTTCTGACTCCTGCGGGCACAGTTTGCATCCAGGTCCTGCTGCCTCAGGGAACCTGGCAGCTGCACTGTCCTCAGACAGCCTCCAGGACCTTCTCTTCTGTGCTCCGAGGCATAAGGCAGGCAGATGGGCTCTCAGATGGTGATGGGGACAGCAAGGCACAGGATGTGCAGTAGCATCCCTTGCAGAGAGTGAACAGGAACAGGCTGTGAAAGGGGAGGGGGACGGGGGGGCACGGTCAGGCAGTTTCCAGTCGTGCTTTGAAGATTCCAGAAACTGCAGCTCATGAAGGAGTCTGAGATTTCAAATTCTGGGCATAGAGCTGAACATCAAACTGACAATTTCCTCTAATACTAATCTATGTATATAGCATGTCAATTGGTAAAAATATTGACACAAAATGCTTTAAAATTCTTTGTTTTGGAGGGGTGAGAGTAATAAAAAAGCAAAATAGGGGTACACAGAAGCAATGAGCGGCAGCACCACACAGACAACCACTTTAGTTCGTGCAATTTTCATAGGTATGGCACAATCAAGCTGACCTTTTATTTCAACAGAGAACATCTATCTAATAAGACTATCACTAGAAAGTCTAGATACAGACTATCTCAAACTTGTTCAGTTGCTATAGTACGAGTGGATTAAGTATGTTAAGGGTATCCCCACTGAAATGTAAAATTCAAGTGCTGAGAAGCTATCCAAGCCATATGAAAGCATACCAGCTGGGCTGGGACACGAAAGGAGGAAGGTCAGGAAGTCTGAAAAGAATGAGGATCAATACAGAAGTCTTGAGAGGAATGAATTTGAGTCTTACAGGGAAATAGAAAACTACCTAAGGTGAACAGTCAGAAGCAGCTGCCTGTTCTAAAAATAATAGTGTTTGCTCTTTTGCTCAAGTTTCTTTTTGTCTTTTTTTTTTTCTTCTAATTTCCTTTCCCTCATTGCTTTTCCCTGATTGATAACAGAAAAAAAACCCAGTGTTTTCTTCTTTTTTGCCTCTGTATGCCATTGCAAAACTGCTGAAATCTGGCAAGAGCAAAAAGGCTAGAAAAGGAAAACATTAAAAATGTTACGGTATAGTCAGCATCCAGGAAGCTGGCCCAAAACATCAGGTTAACAAGTTCACGCAGATGTCAACTTAAAAGTTCAGTTGGATCAACATTTCAAGTGAATTATCTGTAGGTTTTTTGAGAGAAAGTTAAGAAAGCAAGCAATAAAACTCGAAGAAAGCTTTCAAACTTCCTTAGGGCATCCAGTCTGGTCTGCAGCTCAGCTTAGCTGGAAGAGATATTCAAATGATCTAGATATTTTCTTTCTTCCACTTTCTCAATTAGAAATGGTTTAAAGGAAAACTGTAAGAATACTGACAAATAATCTTCCCTTCTGAGGAATGGCTTGCTTTTCTTGGGTCAAGGGAGAACTCCAGTACTAATACCAGGCTAGTTGCAGAGTGCAGAAGGAAGGAGAGGAAACACAAAGTTTACCTTGTCACATTCCCTGATCTCCAAACTCCCAGTTCAAATTTTGCCCAATAGCTCCAATAACCCTTACCATGCCGGGCCCTGGGTCAGTGGGACCATTAGCATTTTCTGAAAAATAATTATGTTGATATTAAAAATGTAAGCGAACCTGTACTAATTCTGCTAAAACTACTGAATTAGTCTGTATTTAAGTTGTGCAAATCACAGTAGAGTGTGGACCTGAATGAATGACAAATAGTAATTTCTATATAAAAGTGTCTTCATTCAAATCTTTAGCTCCAAGGGATCTTTTTATTTTCAACTCCATTACAGTTACAGTGTGCAGTGAGACACAATGCATGCTAAAGACTTCAGCTACCAATTCGTAATAGGCAGGAATGAAAAATGAATATCTAATGTATTACTGATATAGTCTCCAGTGAGAATGTTTAAGCATTTTAAGTGCATGCCTGCGTTTCTGGGGAAGACACAGTGAGATGTTTGATGCCCACAGCAGTTGGCACTGAACAGTTGGCAGTTTCCTCATCTCCCTCTCAGGAGATTGCCTGCTTTACACCAGGGTTTGGTTTTGTGTTTAAATCTCTCACAGAACCTGCCATGGAGAATGACACTGATGGTTGTGGATGAGACATTCAGCAAAGGCACCCACGTCAGCTGTGGTGAGAAAGAAATGTTGCCTGTGTGGTTTAAGTGACTGCTCAGAAATAGGTTAAACCTCCTGTGGCTCAGTGGGAGTCTCTATGCACACTTGCACAGGTCCAAGTTCCTGGTCCCCAGCAGCGTCTGCTGGCCTGTCCATACTGCCTGTCCCCAGCCCTAGCACAAGACTGTGAGGTAGCAGAGGTTCAGCAAGCAGGGCTGCTCCCTTTACTGCCCTGCCTTTATTACCAAGTACCTCTCTTCAGCGATGTATCTAAGGAGGCTTAAAGCTCTGAACGTATGAATGCACATGCATATCATAAATCTGCTGGTAATCTAAACCTGCAGGTATGTAGATGTACATTTAAAGGAATATTTCACATAATGTTTAGACATCAGAAATGAAGACGTATTAGAGAAGTTTATTTTGATAAACACTTCAGAAAGCTGAAAGCCAGCAACACTGCACTGCTTACAAGTGTAACTGCAGCTAATACTTGGAGAAAAATTATCTGTTACTTACTAACCACCTAGTGCGCTTAGAGCACCAGCAGTGAACCAGACTGAATCCTATCAGCAAAACTACTTTGACACTAAGCTGTTTTTCTCATAGTTAAAGTTTTCCTGGATTCTGACAGGATTTGCAGTAACAACTGGAGAAACATGCAGGAAGCATACAAGCTCTCCACAAACAAGCACAGAGAAGCAGCCTATGCTGATCATCAGAGTTGCTGGCAGTCCTAAGCTCCTCACCAACAGCTGTTAAGATACTGGTTTTTTTCCAGATCTGAATAAAAGAACTGCAATTTTATTTTTTCTTCAAAAAGTTCTAGAAACAGTAATGCGACCTTTTGGGGAATGATACACAAAATGGGAGAGATAATGGATCCTTCAATGAACCAATAGGAGAAACAAAACCAGAATTTTTCAGTGAAAAATTGTCTTATGTAATCCATGACTGATAAAATTTGTACTTGCTGTTTTAGGAAATTTACTGGTTATCATTCTGTGGTAGGGGAGCAGCAGTAGTGTCTACTACAGCCTTTAACGGAGACGCACAACTTGGGATGTTTTGAGCTTTGCAATTCACAGAAGTGAAGAGCCTAATCCAGTGCATGCAGGGTGCTGGAGCAATGGAGAAAGCACAGAACCAAAAGAAGGAATCATCTAACATCCTTCCACATGTTCCCATGGCTCCTGCACTGAAAATAAATACATGATAGCTAAATTGGCTGTGTGTGGCCCAGGCCAGGCAGTTAGCACATAGCTGAGCTTGTAAAATACCCAAATATTACAGTAAAAGTTTTAGCACTGACAACAAGAACATAGCAAACATGCATTTGGTGGAGCATCAGCCCTGAAACCACTGCTCTGCCTTTCCCTCCTGACCAGATCAAGCTCAGGTCAAGATACTACTAGAGTCCATTCTTCACACAGAAAAGCCACTGCAATCCCACCACCAAGTCTGACACACCTGTTATCCTTGGGGCATAAAGGGTTGGGACATAAAGGGTCTGAATTACCCTTTAGTGTTGAGATTATTTGGGGAAGATATTCTAGTAAAATGTAGGCACATCATATATCAAAGGTTTCAGTCCTTTGTCTTACACCTGGTGTGACTTGTTCTCCTAATCTACAGATAAACATAGTTGAGGGTCTCCTACTTAACATTCTACCATGTAGGAAAAGCGATCCTCAGTGCCCTGGGTACCTCATCTGTCATTTCAGTGTAGCCCAGATCGCAATTTTTCTCTTGAACAGATGCAATTTCCATACTGCTAATCATGGTTGCCCTTACAATTTCTGTTTTTCTGCTGGGAAGCCTCAGCTGAGAGTGAAATGTTACTATGACAGACCTCACACAGATCCATTTAGCTCTGCAGAGACAGAGCCATAGAACAACCACAAGAAACCCACTAGAACCACTTGTGATGGGCAGATGGGGAAATACAGTGTGGTTTGCTGAAAGCATTTTGCAATCTAGACAGAAATGGAAAAAAGAAATTTCAGGACACTCAAACATGCCGTAGTTGTGAGACCGAAATCAGAAGACTCACGAAATCTTAACTTTATTTAATGAAAAGTATTACCTGAACCTATTATCTTCTGAATTGTTCTCTCCGTAAGATTATATTCTACCAGGTGAGGTTTCAGTTAATATTTCAGTCAGAGCCATTAGATCACACAAATGTAATAAACCTATCAATTAGAAAATTCATATTCATTAGAAAATATGCAAAGCCAGAAAGTATATTTCTGTTTTTGAAATGCACACATTTATTTTTTCTCTTGTGATTTCTCTAACAGCTATGGTGTGATTACCTGTTGGACAGATCTACATAGAAAGCGCAAGAAGAAGAACCAGTAACTAACTATGGGGAAATGTATTTGATTTTGGAGAAGGGCTAGTAATGTTTCAAATCTTTCCATACTATGCCTATTAACTATAGCTGTCCTATAAATACATATGCCAGAGTATCAAATACAGTGTTGAGGATTTGATTATTTTAATTAAGATAGTGAGCACTGTAAATTAAGAATTAATGTTATTTTCCAGTCTCAAGATAAAGAGATGCATCTGCTAAAAAGTAAACACTAATTAAAGTTTTCTGTACAGCCTTATAGCTGTCATCCTCAAGCAAAGCCAGAGTCCTTTGGGAGTCAGAAATACTTCATGCTTTTAAAATCTTTATGACTCTGCTGAAAAGAAATCATAGCACAGCGGTATGCTGAAACAAAAATCTCAAAAACAGTATTCTCTTTAGCTGCTAACAATATCTATAATCTGTGGTAATAAAAATCAAAATCAGTGCCCCCCCCTCTTTTTTTTTTTTGGTCCTTTAGGTGACATTATTAAGCAAATAAGTAAAACCTCTCAGACTTATCTGTGTTTGGTTAGTTGAGTAAATTGTAGTCAATCAGTGCTGAAGATAAAATCCTCAAATTCCTACCTGTATAAAATGAAAAATTAGTGGATTGTTTCTGTTTTCTCCCCCCTTCATCATCTATATATGAGGATATTCACTGCTGTCAGCCTAGGTCTGCTTGCCTGTTAGTCTGGCTACAGCTTTTGCACAGGCAGACACATGAACCAAACATAAGAGAAATGAACACGAATTAAAAACACTTTAAAATTAGGATAATGGAAATTGTTGGGAGGAGACACCACAGTGAAGCCTTTTTTGTCTTTTAAAAACCATAATTGTTTTGCTTTGATACTGTCACTTCAAAACAAAGCAAGCAAGCTAATAGTTCCTTGAAGAAAACAGTTACTTCTTAGAAGACTAGTCTTTAAATTTATTTAGATGTTGCTTTTTCAGAACTGGAATAATCCATAGCAGAGAGATATATGTTGAAAGGTGCATGGTTTGTTAACAGTAAATAGTGGTAAATAGAATCCTGCTCTCTCCGCTCTGCCATTTATATAGTGGAGCTGGCTAAGCTGCCAGCTCTTCTGTCCAAGAATACATTAGCAATTCATCAGAAGAGCAAATGTCATTATACAAGGGAAGTCCAGGGAATTATTTTGCATTTGATTTTCAGCTCTGATAGCATTATTATTGATTTAAATATTCTCCAGCATACCATGCACTAGACACAAAAGATCATTGCATGTTTGAACTGCCAATCACAGTAATCCTGAGTTGCCAAATACTGATGGCTCTAATAAAACTGAATATACAAAACCCTTAGGCCAGATTACTAGCCTAGTTAACTAATAAAACTTCACCAGAAGCTCTCAGACTAAAGCACAATTTCTGAAATATCTAAGAATGCAATCTTAAAGTAGCTGTATGGTATACTGTGTACCAAAAAAGCCAGAAATCCTTTACTGTTTTAGGTCAAAGTTGAGAAAATGAGGAAGGAAACACCTCCTCAAACTGTCCATCTGAAGTAATCAAGGACATGGTGAGGTCTGCACAGAGAGGTCATGCACAACCACAGCTCAGCCTCCCCAAGGGTGTGAACCCAGACCTCCCCATGAGCAGAGACTGATATTGCCTCCATCGGAATCTTTTATTGTATGAAGAAAAACAGGAGTCCAAGCAGGCAGGGAAGAAACATTATAATTTTGTCTTAAAGAGAAAAGCCTTTTTACTGTATTCCTTAAAAATGTGAGTTCGTGTTTTATTTAAAGGGATACTGACGATATGAATGTTCCAGAAGAAGTAAGTGGCAAATGCACAAAACGGGTATCCCATGCTGCCTCAGAAAGCTTATGGGGTTGCAGAAAACAAGGACTCATGGACAACCTTTGTTCCTCTCAAAGAATAAACAACATAAGTCATTACCTGAACGTGAAAGAAACTTGGCAGGAAACTGGGCCACAAAACAGTTTTGATGGTGGTTAGCTAGATGTCTGTAAGAAAGATGTGTAGTTGTTTCTGCAGCTAGTGAGACACTATATTCTGCCATGGGTGGGACAGGCAGGGCTACGGCTTATGATAATTTAGGGCTGTGTGTAGATTTAAATCAACACAGCTAGTGAAGTAACCAGGGAAGGGAAACAAAAAGATCTCATGGTTCCCAGTAGGCATCTGAGAGAGCCAGCTGGGATGCTCCCACAAGGCTGGGATAAGACAGTAAGTGATGGACAAGAACTTTGTATGAGAAAGCTCAAGTTTACTGTTTGATGGTTATTCTGTTTGTAACTAGATCACATACAGATAACTTATTTTTAAGGGATCCAGTTCCTCTCTTTAAATGCCAAACCAACAAGCAAACAAATAATAACAAAAAATAGAGAGAAGGAGCTTTGTTTAGGTAAATGCACCCATCCAAAACCAACAGACATGAAGTGCTGCTGGAGCTAGACACGATGACACTTCCAGCTCAGGAAGGGCTTTGACATCTGCTCCCCAGTGACGCTGGCTGGAGGTTTGTAAGTCACAGTTGAGGCCTCCCACAGATCAGAGAACCAAAATGGAGTTGGCAGACTAGACCAGCTGTTTGCTTCAGTGAAAAATTCATCAGCTTAGCTGACCACCCCCATGTCTGCAGTTTAAGCTAAACCAGGTGAGGGACTCCTCTCTGCAGTCTCTGCTGAGGGAAAACAAGCAATAATCATAGCAAGAATAGAAAGGAGATAGCAGCAAAGGGACATGGTGTCTTGAACCACATGGTGAACATATTGAGGTTTTAAAGACATTTGAAACATCAGGTGCTCAGGAACTAGAAAACCTCCAGAGGTAGAGACAACAATAGCAACAAATACTCTATTGCAGATAACTAGATCAACTTTCACTTTCTTGAAACAAGTTCAGCTTCAGCCTCCATTCCTGGAAGTGATGGAGTCTATTTCACCTTCATCAGCAATGAAGAGAAAAGAAGATAGGTCTTCTGCAGAAATGCAGACTATGTCTGTTTCTCAGTCCCTGCTGACATAGGTGAGCTTTTGTCACATTTAGCCATACACAGGTTACAATTATTTTCTGTTTTCTTTCATCCTCTCTTGGGGAATCACAGTGGAAAAGTTTTGTTAATCAAAACCAACTTATTTCTGCCACACTAGTAATTACATACATAACTGCTTACTTGCTCTATTTACAAATTCAGTGATCTCATACTTAGAAAGAAACACACGTATGTGGGCTAGAAAGAGTCAGCTGAGAACAGGTACAAATAGCATTAGTTAGCTTGTCTGAATATTAAACTTCAGTGTGTTATTCTAAGATACCTAATTATTTATAGGTTCAGATTCTTACCATATAAAATAATGTACTTTTTTATAGAATTACAGTATCCTTTACTGAGAACACATAAAAAAACCTATCCCAGATATCCAAGAAAAGTGGATTTAATCTGCTTGACTTTTCCATGACGTTTTATCTATCTACATCTTTCTCAGGTGCTACAATTCTGCTTCTAGTTTCACATTTTAGAGGAAGCATTACCCTTTTTAAACAGAGGCTTTTTTCAAATCCTATGTAATCCCAACACTATACTGTTACTTCTAAAAATGTCTAAAACTGTAGTGTACAAATATATTCTTCATCATATATAAAACACAATACTGATGGAAAGCTCCATTTCTGAATAATTAAAGTGTGAGTATCATAAAATTAACTTACTCTTAAACTCAGTGTTCCACCCTCATTGTTTTGATAACCTGGAGCAAGTTTTTCATCACTATGAACCCAGCTTTCAGGAATGGGCGATAACTAGGTCTGGATGATTCTTCTGTTTGAGATTCTCCACAGGCTTACCCAATTAGTGTCAGTGATGGTGACTGTTAACTAGAAGCTTAAGTGAGCATGTTAAGGTTGGTCTGTGGTTGTTGCTGAAGGTTTTCAGGGTTGTGATGGGTTCTTTTTTATTTCTGAGCAAGTTTCATATTACTTGGATGGCTTTTTTACAGTGGGTATTAATGTGTGGGTACCTACTGTGTGTGTTTCTAATGTTGTGACTACCTGCAGAAGTTGTTGTAAGCTAAACTCTGCTGCTGTGTATGCTGCTTTCTGCAAGTAGTGATGTGGGAGGCCCAGTGAAGTTGGAAGCCAAAGAAATGGCTTGCTTGGTTCTGTGGTTTTGGTGGAGTTGACACTAGTGCTATGAGTCTGTGTTGGGTGCTCTTGGTGGAGGTGCTGTGACTCAGTCATGCAGTAACATTGGCTGTCAAGCTCTCAAATCTGAAGGATCCTGAGGTTGTGATCTGTACTCCCTTAGCTCACCAGGGAGGGCTGCAGTGTCATATGATAACAAGCCAAAGAGCAATGTTTGGCGATGTGGGGGAACTGCAGCAGCAGCTGCCGGCTACTGAATTTCTAGTTTTGTAATCTCAGTGTTGATAGGTACTGCGGGAGAACTTCTAGCAATACGTGTTCTAATAATTTACTATCAACTGTTTTCCAAGATATTACAAACACATGTCTTTGCTAGTGATGCAAAATACTAGTTGCAAAAGTTTTCCTGAGAAACCTTCTTCCTAGGTAAATCTGAGAATTTCCATGTTGCATTTCACCTAAAACTAGTTTGAGTATATATGAGGAATTTAAACCATTTTTGAACTATATTCTGTGGTGAACCAAGGCCCTTTTAAGTCAGAGCCACAGAGGCAGCATGATGCACATTGAGCAGAAGTTCTCAGGACTGGGGCAGGGGGGAGATGTGGAATACAATATTAAGATGCAAAAAAAGTGTAATAGAAACACTGATAATATTGAGATACCATTCTATAAATCATTGCTGTGTCATCTCTTAAAATATGTTTTTGCTGACTTCACCTTGCACAGGAGACAGCAGATATACAATGTGAAATGATTAGGTGTCTGGGCTGACTTCTACAGGGGAAAAATGAGAGCTTGATTTTCTTAGGGAGAAACACAACAGCATCGTGTGACTTGCACAAAAGTAGTAAACAAAATGCTCTTGTTTGCTCTTTTACATAATAAGATAAATCAGGAAAACAGGTAATATATTTAAAATGTATTAGTGATGGAACTTACTCTTATGATGTTTAACTGAAAGCCTGGGCATTACAAATAAGATGACAAAAATGGAAAGCAGGAATGGAAGAGAGTGCCATTTAGGTCAAGGCAGACTCTGGATTTATATTGGTTCTTGCAGAAGGCAGAATTTAGTACTGGAAGCATACAAAACAGCTACTTGAAACTTGAAAAGTAGAAAAAAAAAAAGAGTAGCAAGTCTGTTTGAAAAACCATTTTAAACTCTCAAAAGGTCAACTTCAGCCCCAGAACAGCAGTTACAAAGTACACGCAAGCTGAATTTGGTTCTAGAAGTATATGACTTTATCTTTTATCTCCAAGGTTTTACTTATTTTTTTTTCTTAAGGAAAGCTTGGACTGAGTTGTTATTCTCAGCACATCCCATATGCTTTAATGTGACTATCATAATTTATTTGTGCATTTTAGTGGTGTATTGGAGTTGACTTTGTAAGGGATAATTTTTGAAAGTAAGAGAATATTACAGTATTATGAAAGGAAATAAAATTAAAATTATGTAAAATTAATAAAGACAAAGCATTAGGTAAAAACCAAGAAAAACATACTTCTCAGCAAGGGCACCAACTCTGAGTACAAGTATGCTGTGAATATTGTCTTTCTGAATAATGTTTGCATCAAGTATGTCTATTGCTATGGGTGTTAGCAACTGAATACACTTAGCATGCTCCACTTCGTCAAGTACAGAACAATTTATACACCAACTGTTCTTATTGCAGTAATAAAAATAGTGTTTCCCATTAGAAAGTATCTCCCCAACAGCAATTGCAAGACACAAGCTAACATGAATAGGAAACAAAATAAGAAATGACTTGCTTAAGAAAGACTGGTGGATTTGACTATGCATTTACATCAGTGCTGTGGGACTGCAAGAGGCACATAAAATGCTGAAGTGCAGAAAAGGCGCAACTTGCTATGCGACGCAAGTTCTAACCCATTCTCTCGGAGAAGGTGGGATGGACAGCAACTTTCATGTGGCAGCAATGCTGCTGTAGGTGCAGAGCTGCTGTATAACTGATGCTGAGCACTACTATGGGAAGAACAGGATTGGCACAGCTCTTCCAGAAGCTGAGTATGGAGGATAGTGGCATTGCTGGTTTGTTGCAAGAGCACAACAATCTCATTTGCATCTCCTCACAAACTGATATAACCAGGTGGCCCCTGCTCTTGGCACCAAAGATGCCACATCTGAGCCCAGAAAGCACCATGGGGTCCATGATTTGTTCCTCCCCTAGCCACAGGATACAGTGCTTATTGTACTGGACACCCGAAGAGTGAAGGGACATATATTTGTATTCACCACCAATGCAGAGAAGCAAAATGTGTGAAATTCTAGCTCCTAACTTGCACTGAAAACCCAGAAAATGTCATCATTACAGCTTTATATACACTTTTGCCTGAGGACATGACCACAGCATTTTGCACATCCTCGGAAAAAAACAGTGATTACCTCAATATGGCTACAAGACAAACTCCCAACAAAATAGAAACAGAATGAAAAAAAACCCAAATACAAATACTACCAACACATGAATCTGATTAAAATGCCCTCACTGAAGAGAATTCAGCTTTACATGCAGAAGCTGTGCTGTTCCTCAGACAAACAAGTAATTTAACCCATATAACCCTTAAACTGAAAATTATGTCATCCCCTTTTTCGCCTAAATTATGGGCAAACCTTGGCATGTGAAGCTTGACTTTGGAAATGTGCCGACCACGTGTCAGTACTTCTGTAGCAATGATGTGATTTCAACTAGCGCATGGCAGAGTGAGGGGGATGCTGTTTGTAAGGAGCAATCCCATCACCTGACAATAGCTCTTTGATGAATCCTCTTGCACAGATTAAAGAGGAAAGAGCAATAACTCATCAGAAAAAGCAGAACTGTCTGCTTAATTATTTGAAAAATGTTTCAGTCACTACCTTTTATGACACCTGGTGGGTATAAACATGTCCACAGTTTTAATTAATTTTACCTCTTCTTTCATTGCACCTGCATAGCCTGGAGAAATGGAATTCTAATGAAATTACAATCAAGCATTTCTACTGGCGTTTGAAACACTTTGGCAATAACAGAAAATGAGGCATTTCCGTGGGTTTAATTAAGGAGAGAGAGAGTGTACTTGGAAAAATACTTCCCTACAATTATTCCCAAATCAAGTCACAGTGTAAACTCCCTGCTCTTAATTCATGTAACATTGCTTTTTGGTGTCTGTTTTCATTTGAAAAGATAACGGAGCAGGCTTCTCCCTGGGGCAAAGTGAAGTTACTCCTATCTTTGACCTTGCAGTCCTGCAATGCTCATTTAAAATTGATGAGTGAGACCCTGGAATTGATTCTGCTGAAAACAACACTTCTTATAATGACGTTTATAAACATACCACTAATTGTCTAGCATTCTAAGTGCTAGATCTGCAGAAAAGCACCTCCTTTTATTTTTGGGAGGAGGGAGGGAAATATGTTTGCTTGTATTCTTTGGGGATGCTAGGCAGGACTTGCTGTCTCCTCAAGCACAACTTGTGTTTCTGCTGAAGCTTAAGAAAAGGTTGCATTGTATGTTCCCTCTTCCATAATGTTCTATGGACAAGTCATGCTCACACTAGTCTACAGCAGATAAAATGGAGGTAAAACTCAAAATACAATTTTTATTTAGAAATCTAGCATTTGGTGATGCTGCCAATTGTCAGTAGCTACGTCTAGCTGAACTGCCTTTTACACCTTTCTTAGATGAGCCTATAAAGTTGTTGTGCATCTTGTAAAGAAAACAAGTGCTTTAGGGTTTGAAATCCATATGGATGATTATGATGAGAAATAAAGGAAGCAGTACAAATACTGAGGTTAACAGAATATGAAATGTATTTATGCTGCAGTTACAGCGATTGCAAAAGCCATTAGTATTTTCAATGTTCCACAGCACCACTGATGAATACAGTGCAGACCCCTAACTTGGCTAATGCTGACCAGAACAATTCCCATGGGCCCCAGCTGTATAACCCTTCAAAGCTGGAGAGGAATGGTTTGAAGCTGCCTATTTTCACTTTTCTCTCAGTCACATGTAGTAAATGTGCTCTGGTTTCTTATAAACACATCAACTGTTTATGTTTAGCAAGTTTCAACAAGCATTTAGGATGTTCTTATTTTATGCAATACGGCACATTACACTTGTTTTAATTTTTTGCTTCGAAGGCTACAGAATTAACAACTTTCTGAAAAAAAACCACATAAAATATTTTGGATGTTGTACCCTGGTTGTACAGAAAAAAAGATCAATGTAATGATGGTAGTCAGATGCAGAGTACCTCAGCAAGAATTTTGCAGTGTTTGGCACCATTTTAGGAACATTTTGGATTACATCTTTTTCCCTACCCAATTTCTCATCAATTAGCATCAACTCTCAAACATCCTAATGAATATAGCATTCTTTATTGTAAATGCATTAAACAGTCTGAGTATATAATGGAAAGTGAGGAAAGTGTACCAGTGCAGCCTGGGATTGCCAGGGATTTATGGCCATGGGATCTGGCATTTTTGGAAATGGAAGACTGGTACAGGGAACAGAGACATATGGACTTGTAAAATGCCCACTCGTGCTGCCATGTGTGCATTGACTTGGTGGATGCTATGTTTCCACCGAAGCAGGAATGGCTGGAATTTTCCTCCTTTTCAGGGGCTGAGTATTTACAATTTGTCTCAGTTGTGTAAGAACATGTAATTAATCTCCATATGTCTGTGTGTATGCCTTTTAATGTGGGCATTTTAATGCAGGGTTAATTCTTTATATTGGTGTTTACAGGGGGAGTGAATTAAATGTCTTGGGTTTTTTCCCCCAGATTGAGTTATCTTTGCTTTTGCCTGCAATTCCTAAGTGTTTTTTTGAACCTTCCCTTGTATTGTTTTTCTTTTAGCCCACTGGCCCATCAACTAAATTAATCAGTTAGTCTAGTTTCTGGTTTTTAACCCTTGACACAAGTCCACCAATAACCAATGTGCCTAAGCTCCATATTTACACAACTTCTAAACACATCCAGGGGTGTCAATTTAACCAGCTCTCTAGGTAGCCTGTTCCAATGCCTGATGACACTTCCAATAAAGGTTTTCCTAATGTATGAACTAAACCAACCCTGGTGCAACTTGAAGCCACTTCCTTATCACTCGTATGTTGAATTGCCTAATTAAACATGGACACCTGTAATACTGAGGCAAGGGAAATCACAACATGCTTATCAGAAAACAACATCAAAAAGTCTATTCCTCCAAGGAAGTCACTCCTCCAAGTGCATGTTGACCAGCCATTTTTTATCACTGCACTGTTCCCCAAAGAGGTTGAAGACATTGTACAACGTGATCCTCAGTTTTAAAGATGAGGTACTGGGGGAATGGTTAATTAGCAATAGGAGAGGCTATAAGTGACAAAATTTGAAAACTAAGTCAAAAGCAGGACTGCAAGACAAGAAGGAAAACCAAAATTGCAGGAAACATTCTGTAAAGAGGATCTGCTGTACCTCCTGCCTGTCAGGTGGATTAATTTGGAAAGTCACACTTAGGCTAAATATGTTTACACTGTATTTAGCTTCACAGAGCAGAGATCTGAGCTAGCTGTAAATCTGTTGTTTAGATGTTCCTGTGATAGTTACAATCCTGATAGCTTGGGAAGCAGCAACCTAGTTTTGGCAGCACAGTGCTCATCATGGGCTAATTGACCTTGCTGAGAGTGCACTGGCTCTGCCAGATGATTTATGGCTTCTGCGCTACATCACTATCCTATCTCTATGATACGGTCTTTCCTATCCATCTTCCCAGTTAAACTCACAGGCTTTTGCCATACCATGTCTTGATTACAGGTACAACCTTTTCTCTGGCCTTGACAAATGCAATCTTGCCCTGTTGATAACCATCCAGAATGTTCCTACAAAGATAATTTTTTTAGCTCATTGCTTTGGTCACCATACACTCCCACAGCATTCCAGCATAAGCTACCCCTTCTCTATCTCCTCAGACACCAAGTTTTTGCCCTCACTTTCAAAACCTTTCACATCCTCCTCCTGTCCCACTTATTTCCAGTTTGACATTAGCAAGCCAGCTCTTCCCTTGTATCACTGATGGGTGATATCCCTACCTGTTCTACCTATTTGATTTTTATGTACTTATTTATTACGTGGCAGCCTTGCACTCTCACTTGTGCTGCTTTAGACATTAGGAAAGAATTCTCCATAAACACCAGTGAATGATTTCATGAATCATCTTAAGTTGATCTCCTTAAAAGCCTCTATTGCAGTGATGACTAGTAGAAAAGTGATCCTAAATATTAATTGTACCCTGTATTACAAATGCTGTCTGTCGTGTTGACTAGTAATGACTCCTGTGTTCCACAGCTTACCCACACCTGTTGACTCCTGCTTGGACAGCGCCTAGCTAGCACAAGAAGGTATTACAAATACAAGTGCTCCTGAATAATAAAGCTACAGAAATTATTTTTATAGTAGTACTAAAGGAACTGCTCACTCAGGAATTAACCAAGTTTATGTAAATGCAGTCACTAAGTTTATGGAAATGCAGTATCATAAGTGCCAATGCCTGACTTTTCCTGCAGATTCCTAAAACATTTCAGACGTTGTTACTGCTGGTTGTTATTGTGCTACTTTGATGTTCAAGTAAGTCTGATTCCCTTTGACAAAAAAGGGATGAGAGGTATGGAAGAATTTTTACACAGAGAATCTGAAAACCAAGGAGATGTGTGAGAAATATGAAACATGAACAGATATAGAAAGTGTATTAATTTTTTCGAAGGGTGAAAACTTTTTTGAATAAGGGTGGATTTTTATTCAAAATTTATTGTAATATCTGAGTTGTAATCTTTACACTTATCTGGCATGGCAAAAACCAACTATTCCTTGAAAGCTCACCACAGTGGCTGGCCTTCATTAATACTGTACCAAAGCAGGAACTTTCATGCTCCAAGATGTCACATCTAACTTCTAAAGCTCTAAAAAGAATACTTGACTCTTTTGAAAGTGCCTGAAGTGAACAGTGAGGTAAGTCAAGAAAATGATTTATGTAGTATTCTTACATAGTTTTTCCTCTGGAATAAGCATAAGCACAATTTTCACTACGAGCTTGTACTCTGAAGTGTTTAGAAGCAGTGTGGTACTGTGAGAAGTTGCCAATTTCTCCTGATGTGAGATGAGGTGTATGTGTTTACACCCTTTGCTGCATGTTCCTGAAACCACAAGGATTGGTCATGGAAGGAGGGGACGGCCACTTGGGGTGATTATAAGGCTCTAGTGATAGAATGTAGGGATGCAACTAGGAAAGACAAGGCCTCCTTGGAATTAAACCTTGCCAGAGAGGTCAAGGGTAACAGAAAGGGCTTCTTCAAATACATTGCAGATAAAACTAA
>VZRI01004407.1:56708-83481 GCA_013397515.1 Upupa epops
TGTGAGGGGTGGGTGTCAGGAGGATGGAGCCAGGCTCTTCTCAAGGTCATCTAGTGATAGGACAAGGAGCAATGGGTGCAAGCTGGAACACAGGAGGTTCCATATAAATATCAGAAGGAACTTCTTCACAGTGAGGGTAATGAAGCATTGGAACAGGCTGTCCAGGGGGGTTGTAGAATCTCCTCTGGAGACGTTCAAGACCCTCCTGGATCTGTTCCTGTGCTACTTGGTCTAGGTGATCCTGCTGTGGCAGGGGGATTGGACTAGATGATCTTTCGTGGTCTCTTCCAATCCCTTATGATTCTATGATCACAGGCTCTTCACATTCAAATGAACGGTGAGATCACAGTTTAGATTGTGTTATTTGAGTAAGAGGTGCTCAAGTTTGAGAGCGCATTCTTACCATGCATTTAATCTGCTAGACAAATACTAAGTGCAGTGAAAGTCGTAAGAGACTGCACATATGCATTTCTCAGAAGCAGTCTTCCAGCTCTGCTCTATGCTTCAGCTCATGGTATAAAACTGTTGTGTGATCAGCTACCACTGTACATCTTCATTTCTGACCCTTGTAATTTAGATTAGTTCATGCATCTATAGGATTTCTCTCAGCCACCTCAGTTACATGTGAGTCATTGCTCTGGAGAAGGGACTGGATTCACACATCAGTTCTCCACATTTATCATAGCAAAACACAAATGCTTTGATCCGCTCTGAAGGGCAAGAAGCAGCACTGATTTACATGCTACAAACTTAAAAGGAACATCAGAAAGGAGTATTTTAAACTTAAGATAATGCTATTCTTAGCTGGCAAGATTTGGGTTTGATCCTCCTCAGATACAGAGTCAACAGTGAGTTATCTAGATTCATGAATCTTCCTTTCTTCTGCTGGTTAGATATGCAATTTGCATGCACTCTCCAGTACGGAGGAACATTATGTGGATTTGCAAAACTTTCTGAGAAACTTCCTGTCCATTAGTCATTGGCTGCTTTACAAAAAGGCATAAAGAAAGCATCCTCATCTTGTAATATCTCAGTGTTGTTTGTAGGGTTTGAAAGGAAGCAATGTTCCTCTTCTCTGAGTCGCTGAAATAGTGGCATCTCTCAACGTAAACTGAAAATACATTTGGAACTTAATTTGATTCAGCTTTCAGAATTTTACATGTGACGGATGAACACAAGGTTCAGCTTTCTGCCATTAGTGAGGCGTGTTAGAAATGATGGATCCTAGAAGGTGGTCTGTACAGCAAACAACTGTTTCTCTAAGGCCAAGTATCACCTAAGATCCATTCTTGGCATGACCCTCTAGAATAACACTTTTATTTCAGTTGTTGCTTTTGAAGCTTATATAGAGATAGCTTCACATTTTAAATTTATGAATATGTTGTGAAAATAGTTACTGACATTGTGGAGTAAATTCACGTATTTTGGTTTCCAGTTTACGCTCATGAATGAAGAGGGAGAAAAGTAGTCCTGAAAAGCATTTCATCCTGATGCAGACTTGGAATGACTGTAGGCATAATTCACAGCATTTTAAAGGCTGAGCCAGCTCGTGTTGGCTACACAAGTCTCAGTGTACTGGCTGCACTGACTGACTGGAAGGATTTTCCTCAGGTCTGTTCAACATCCTCCAGCTGCTGGCACTGCCGATATCCTGAATGAACTTCTGAAAAAGGGAGAGGATCAAAGAGCAGATGGCACTGAGCTGGCTTTGCCAAACCTTTGCTACTGGAGGAATTTTTTGTGCCAGCAAAAATCCTCTGCTCCATTCTCCAGCCTCCTACTTTATGGCCAAGGCAGCATGGAGCATCCACAACAGGGTCCAGGGTGCTTCTTCAGTGGCTTCAATGGACATGCTCCAAACTCTCCCAGGTGCAGCTGAGGGGGCAGAGAAGCCCATGGCAGACAAAGTAGTTGGTTTGTAATGAATGACGCAAAGCTGTGCAGTAAATTTGTCCAGGACACTGTGGCAAGCCTCAAAAGAGGCAAAGGGCTAATATCCATTGAATAGTGATGACAAAAATAAATGTTGAACAGCTGCTCTCCTCACTTTCCACTAGACAAGGACATTTTTAAGGGTAAATGTTTTTTAGAATAATCCGTTGTGCAGAAGCCTTTGGATTATCCACTGATTCTGTAACACAATTCAGAATAGCTAACCTGAATTTTATTTCGGCAACTATCCACTAATTTTTCCCAAGAAAATCATTAGAAAACCCACTCCATATTTCAGAATATGAATCAAGTACTTTTAACAAACTTCACAGAAAAGCAGGAGCAAGCTGCTGGGTGAGTGGTGACAAGGTGTTTCATAATCGAGGATCTGCAAACCCTTGCTGACAGCAAGATCAGCACAGCGGGACCAGTGTTCAAGGAAAGATATTTTAAGTCTGGCAGAAATTTTACAGCTCTTCTACAACCCAAATCATCACAGGATTAGTTAAGGCAATTTTTATTTTTGAAGGGCAGCATCTGGCCCTTTCGGTACACTTAAAAATTTCAAACGTATATTTTTCAAAGCAAAGAGCATAACAGAAGTATGTAATTGGCAGAACACTACACTTTGGGTGACATTTTGCAATTAAAAACAATTTAACAGAGCATCAACTCTACTTCTTCTGTGCTTCAGCCTGATGTAATCTAGAAAAGCGTCACAGATTTTAGAATAGAAACGCCAGACCTTTGCAAAACATTGGTACTACCCCACTCAATTCTTACAGAAGCAGTAGCTTCTGCAGTGTTGTTAGTGTATGGTTTTAGCATTTGATATTTATTATAAATAGGTAAGATTCTGAAATGGTAAGGGAATGTGAGAAGTAAAATCTTGGTTACAGCAGTGCAGTATTTTATTCTATCATTTGGTCTGGTCCCCAAATAAGAAAATAAAAAAGCTATTTGAACCTTAGAAAAAGTGTATTAAATTCACTGCAATTATTGGGAATTTTACCTGTCCCCCACTGACATAAAAAGCCCTCCTTGGGGCTGTATCTGACTGTCTTGTGCAGGATTTGATTTTGCAACATTCATTTTTTTATGTTCACCTCAGGTTTGTATTTGGTGTCACTTACACTATTTTCCTTTTACACTGCCCTACTGCCCAAACATAATCTGAGTGCATCTGGGAGAGCTATGGTTTGCTTGAGCAATGCAACCAAGTGCTAGCTGCCTTTGTTTGTCCTCTAGTAACATGACACTCCCCTGCTTGGAAGATTCTGGAAAAATTGGAGTAGTCTCCTCCTGTGCCCTGGAATGGTAAAACCCTGGGGTGTGTGCACGAACCACAGGTTGGAGAATAGCCAGACTGCTAATTCCTCATTTGTGTTGATGTATTTAAGCTTCTTCCTAACAATATTTTGTCCTGGGTGAAGGAGCCATATGGTATCTTCTGCCCCTGACAAGAACTACTGTTAGTGCAATCAGCACATTACCAAGGAGATTTGTTTAGATTCAGCTGTGTCACTAGCTTGTGGCAAATTCAATTATAATTAAGTGGCATATTAGGCAGAGGCCTAGTGTAAACTGGTTTCATTCATGAGGATGATCAGAGAGCTGGAGCACCTTTCCTATGAAAGCATGCTGAATGTATGGGGGCTGTTCATTCTGGAGAAGGCTCTGTGGGTGGATATTATAGCAGCCTTTAGTTACCTGAAAAGGGCCTACAGGAAAGCTGAAGAGGGACTTTTTGTGAGGAATTGTAAAGACAGGACACAAAAGAATGGTTTCAAGCCAAAAGAGAGCAGGTTTAGATTGGATCTTAGGAAGAAATTCCTTACTGTGAGGGTGCTGAGGCACTATAACAGGTTGTCCCGTCAGGCTGTGTATGCCTCCTACCTGGAAGTCTTCAAGGTCAGGTTGGATGGGGCCTTGGACAACCTGGTCTGATGAGAGGTGTCCCCATCCATGACATAGCGGGTGAAGCTGATTTCTGAGATGCCTTCTAACCTAAGCCATTCTAAGATTCATTCTCTGATTTTCATATGCCATTTGCACTGCATTTTCTGTCATAAAGCCATTTACAGAGAAATCCTCATGACCAGCTGCTGCTCAGGGCCACTGCCTTTTTCTTGTAATGTCCTCCTACCATCCCACTCCCAAGAAATCAGACAGCTACAGCATCAGCCACGGAGCCATGCGGTAATTACAACAAAAAATAGAAATACTGTGTAATCATCAGCTTTAGCCACTCTTCTTGCTAAAGTCAGCTGTCAGATCCCTACTTTTAAATTACTTTTTATGTTTGTGTTTTAATTGCACTGTAAGCCATTTAAAAAGGGGACAGTGCCTTCCCTTATTTTTGTACAATATTCAGACTGGTGAAGCACCGAGTTTAACTGAGGGCTTTGAGAGTCAAAATAACCCTCTGGGACTTTTTAGCTGCTTGCCCTCATGGGATGGGGTCAGGGAACAGGTCAGGGTTTTGGCAGTGTTTTCTAAGGTGTTTATTTTGTATGTTTTCTCAAAAAGCACCTATGAAATAACCTCTTTGTCTTCTAGAAGTCTTAAGTTCCCCAGACAGTTTTTTGTGTTGAAAAGGATGAAAGAGCTCAGTAGTGCTGGTCCCTTCCCCAAAGCATTGTGGGCAGAACAGGGGTATCCCCTCATTTTTCAAATATTGCTTTCTGAACAAAATATTTATGTTAAGCAAAATGTGAATTGGTTTATGAAACTTTGAAAAGAGTTGAAAGTTATCTAGGGTTAGCCTATTCTACACTTTTAGTATATTAACATGTTTCTTAACAGAAGGCATACATTTCTTAAAAGCATACTGCTTAAGAATAGTGAACAGAAAAAAACAACCTGTAGATTATGTCAAATTGCCCATAATCATTGCAGCTGCTTTACAAGCTTTTGCTTTTGAACCGTAACCTCAGAACAACAGGAGAAAAAAATAACAATCTAATTGCAAATAAAGACCAAGTATAGAATTATGGCTTTGATAAAAAAAAAGCTTGAAATTGCAGTGATAAACAAATTAGCTTCCTTTTAACTATTCAGGAAAAAGATACAGTTAATTATCAAAAGACAAAAGAATGTCATTTGTAGGTATTTAAGATAAGTGTGGGACAGAATACAGGGCAGCAGACAAAGGAGACTAAATCCCAAATGAACATTATTAATGCCATAAAAATTCAGCAATTCTGCAAATTCTCTATATCCTTTGCCTGGGAATGAAGACGACCAAAATGAGATGCAAATCAGTGCCTTTATCTAATGAATAATGCAAATGATGCTCCTCTTATGGTGTGGCAGTCTGCAGGAGTTCTCTCTGCCTCACCTCACATTTCTTGTGGATTTAAGCACCATGTGTCAGAAGAAATTAAGAGAATAGAATTGCCAAGAAATGACAAAGCCTTGGAGCCTCAAGTCAGTGCAGACAGCAAGGTACATTAAGATGCACAATACAGAGGAGGAGAGAGCAGACATCTCATTAAATTGAAAAGGTTGCTATTTTTCCTCCTGTTAATGGAGTTGTACAACATTGTAACCTGAAATTATTTGTGTGGCTACTGTTTAGAAACATCCTTTAAAACCGTGTCAAGGTGAGATCTCAAAAACTTTATAAAATATTTCAGGTTTTTAGCTGGTGCCACTTTATCTCTCTGATACCAGCGAACTGCATCAGCATTTTTCTCCTAACATCACAGAGCATTCTGAATCTTACGCATTAGTCACAAGCCCTGCCTTAGCATCTAACATTACCCTCTAAATATATTCTCAAGCAAAAATCCTGAAGGCATGCAAGCCCTGAAAATGAATTCTTGGTTTTTTTCATTTCCCCCCACCCTGATTGTTACTTTGCCTGAATACATTTGTGATTCAGAATCCAAGACACACTTGATTTGCTCCATTAAAACCTCTTAACACATTAAGCAGCAATTATCAAGTTCCTCTTTGTCACTGCACTAGGTTCTCAACCTGGAGATACATGAATCATAGTGCTTTTCAGACAGCCACTCTATTGAAGTGCAGAACAGGTAAAAGCTCAACTTCTTACTTACCAGATACAGAGTGGTGAAGAAACAGGCCAACTGTGAAAGGGACCTCTCAAGGCTTTGGGATGTCAGGAGAGGACCCCTCATCAGTGAGATGCCCAGGGGACATGCAGGACTACTGGTCTGAGCACACATGGCCATGCTGTGGTTCAGTCAAGCACACTGTGGTGCAATGTAGTCTCTTGCGTGCAATGGGAAGGTCACCTCAAAGACCTGAGCTGTAAGGCTAATAATTTAATGCAATCACTGAAGTCTGGGGTGTCAGTCAAGAATGACACAAATTTGTCCACTGGGCAGTGTTGTGCACCATGAGGCAACAACAAATCAAGTGGTTTGATTCATTAACGTATTGAAAAGACAAATGTATGTACTAAGCAAAAAGAAATTAGAGTTGTTATACTTTCAGGAAATGTGGAAAAATACCCCAACCCCTTTTTCACACAAGCTGACAAAGACATCATTGCTATTTATAGTTGCGCTTCCGTTCATCAGTTGGAGCATGCTGCAGAAGATGCTAAAGCACTAGCGACACTGCTACTAAATTAAGAGATTAGTCTCCTTTTAACAGTTGAAAGCAAAGACGTTTCTCAACTGAGCAGCTTGTTGCAAACTTTGTAATAGTGGAAAAAAAAATGTTATTTTGCATGGATTTTCACTCAGCTGAGTCCTAGTGATAACCGGGGGCATTGTCCAAGATGCAGGTCTACAACAAATTTGATGTGAACTCCAGAAAAATTCAACTGGAAATCAATACAGCATTTTCAGTTTCATAAATGAAGAGGGACACGGGATCTTTGCTTCTGTTCCTGTTTGCAGTTACCATGCCAGGAATGTACAGTGTTTAGGTTTCTGATAGCAAGGACAATGGTAACTATGTACAGAAAAAAATCCTTACTGTTATAAAGAACTAAGCAGTTGATTTGAAGCAAGAAGACAATTAAAGGCACAGGATTTCTGAAAGGCTAACAAAAATGTCATTGCAAATGACAGATTGCTACAAGTCCTTGGCTGCTTCTGGCACTGCAATAGAGTAAGGTGTTAAATCAGTTCCAAGAGATTATTACTGGTATGTTATTTTCACAAACTTAAGGAACTAAGAATAATTTCATAAATCAACTGCAGGTTAAAATTTTTTTTTTTTTACTTCAGTTGTGTGACCTGTAGACATACAATTAACAAAAACCAGAAACTAACTCAAACTAAGAAAAGCTAAAAGCATTCTGAAAAAAAACCCAACCAAATAACCAAACAAATTGAAACATAGCTCTTTTCCACAACTGCAAATCTGCTCAGTGCCTGTGAGGTTCAGTGCTTAGTAAAATGTTGTGACACAGATGCTGTAGAAATGGACTTTCGTTCCTCATTGGCTTAAGGCTCTTGAAATTGCTTATAAAGTATGCCCATGTTTTCTATTGTTTAGCTTCTGCATTGCCTTTCTGCATAAAGCGTTAAGAAACCCAGGTCAGTGTAAAGGTTTGTTTTGGCGGTTTGTTTTGGAAACTGCAAGCCAAAACTGCAAGCTTAATTTATGGGTCTCTGTGAATGGTGAGAGTTTGGACCAGCAGAAGGGATATGGAACTCTACCTTATTCTCCTTTGACTCAATCTTAACTTTCAGATTGTGTTTTGGAGGGAGAGTGCATGGCAGGGAGTGCTGAACACAGCAGTCATCTCTTGCCCCAGAAACATGGTGAATAGAGAGAGTGTATGGTACCTCAAGAAACAGTGGAAAGAAGGGTTTTTTGCCTGCAATTCGTAAGTGGTTTTTTGAATTCTCCTTGTTTTGTTTTTGTTTTGGATCATTAAGCTATTAACTGAATGAATGGCTTAATTTTGTCGGAGTGTTTTAACCTTTGATGGTCAGAAAAGTAGAAATTATTAAAATCAACTGAACCCAAATACCTGGTTTGTGGGGATCTATGAAGTCCAAGGCTTAAGTAGGCTTATGAATTGTCAGATACAGTTATAGGCTCAATTAAACATTTCTCTGCTTTACGAGTTTAAGCCAGACAGTGCCTTCTGACAATACTTTTGGGATCTCACACGCATTTCTCACATGGAGAAAAGCTGATTTCTCATGCAAACAAATTAACCAAGAATCCTCCAAGAATTGCAGTGTGTGGGATCTCTGTCTTCCTCTTGTGAGATGCAGTGTTGCTACATGCTTCCCTCCTTGCATAGGCTGCCCAGAGGTGCAACACCTCCTGGGATGCTGTGGACAGAGTATGGTCTGCCACCAAGACCAGCATTCTCTTGTAGACTGCCATTACTACTTCAAGAGAGGAGATTTATTGACCAGTTCCTCAGCAGCAGCCCTTTGCTATAGCTGCACTGCCCATGTTCACAAATACTTCTTGACAAAATGCTGTGCATCTGATCCCTGGTTAAGGGCAATGTATTTTGCATTCCAAAGGTATTTCCTGTTTGGTTATTTCCTCATTGTAAATGTAAATGTGCTCTGCTTTTCCTGCAAGACTTTCTACACCTCATAATTATAAACAAACCAATTCCTAATACAGAGTGAAGGCACTGAGTGAAAGTTTCCTCACTGTTGCCCTTACGTCTACTTTCTGAGGCCTTGGACACTGGCTAGGATGCCAATCAGCCAATTCAGCCAATGAAACCCAACTGTGACTGGCTTATATGACAGGTGTTTAGAGACGTTCCTGTAAGGTGGTGTCATTAAAAAATAAAAAGTGTTAAACAGGTCATCGCAGGTGCTGTTCATCTCTATTCTGTGAAAAGCATTATTATTTTTTCTCGTCTGCGCCTGTAAATCCACCTATTAGAAGGAAATGGATGGAAGGAAGAGGATGACAGTTGCATTAGCATAGCTGTAATGACCTTGAGGATGAGAACTGGAAAAAAACCCCGAAGCTAAGGTTAAATTTAGTGGGACTCTGCTGCTGTCCGATTTTTTTTATGAGTTTACATGCAATTTTGTCATTCCAAACCCATCAGTAACTAGTGTGAGACCCTTGACAACACACAAACATCAGAATGACATTTACTCCAGACTCTGTGTCAGAGCATTATTGATCAGAAGAGTGGAACACTGCCTGTGAAAAGGCTGTGCCTGCTTTCTCTGTGTTCCTGCAATATATTTACTCCCTTGAAGAGCACACCTGGGAAAAGCAGCACCATGAGGCATTTTTCATAAACCAAGACATGTTTCAGCACATGCTTCTTCCATACTATTGCTGAACTCCTTAACCTTAAGACTTCTAAAGGATTTCAAAACAATTTTCCTTGTACCTAAGGTCCACAGTGGAGATCTGTACAGGTCTGTACCATTTTAAGAGACTGCTGCACAAGCATGGGTACCAGAAACACAAATTAGAATAAACCCAAATAAGTCACAGAGCCCTTAAAATGTGATGAGATGGGGATCCTCCCTTAGGAAGACCATCTCTGTCTACTTTGTTTTTTCTCTTCAGTCTTCCTTTTCTCTATCATTTTTAAGAGTCTGTAGTTCACAGGGACTAGACGCAGGAAGGGTGCAGGTATAGTACATGTCACAGGGGTATGAGAATCACCATCTCCATGGTGGCTGCACTATCCCATTCAAGCTGAAAACTTGCAAAAGGAGAGGAAATATAGGTATGGTTTCAAAAAACAAACAGACTGCCCGCAAACTGCAGATATCAACCACTCGTCCACTGCTTACCATTAAAAAAATGACATGGTTACTATTACAGATTAAGATTTCTCAAAAAGTTATGCTGAAAACCTCATCTTTTCTGATTAATAAGAAAAACAGGGCAACTGCTGAACTTTTGTTTGAAGGTTTCATTTTAAACCTGTAAAGCCTGAAGTTCGTAAATGATGATGCTTAGCTGATGTTGAGTGCTGCAACTGATGATGGTACAGTTATGGAGAACTATGGAAAGGTGATTCAGTAATAAGACTTCTGTCCTTTTAAATTATTTACAAATAAACCATGAGATCGATAAAGGTAAAACACAGTATTTTACTATGCAGTCCCCAATATGATTCTATTCATGTATTCTAGCTGATGCTTCCCAGCTAGGTAGTCTAAAATTGCTTTAGGTGAGTTTTTTCATGTTCTCATCATTTCTAAAACTGTACAAAAGAAAAAAAAAGATGTCTCATTAATGAAACCCTGTCCTGTTATGACATACAACCAGCCTTGAAGTAATCCAAAGCCAAGCCCCAGTATAGGAAAATTATTTTATAACTGGAAACAAATGAATTTTAATAAAATTGCTTCTGACAAGAAAGGGATGAGAAAGATAAAAGAATACTGTTAAATTTGCTTTTAAGTAAGATGGATTTTAAAAGTCTCCATTTGAGTTTCACACTGATAGAGTACATAGGTTTAGTTGTGCATAACTAAAGCAGCAGTACTTGTGCATGATCCATTGCTGTCAGCAGAAGTTCTGTTGACTACACAGGATGCCTTAATTTCATTGTAAGATCGTATTTTAAGTCCTGTTTCTGGAAAGTAAAACAGTAAACCTTAGGCATGAAATACACATCATTATTCACTTCTACTTGCTTTTCACTAACTGAAGGATGCCTTTTTTTTTAAAATCCAAAGATAACAAAAAACTTGCATGTGTTTTTACCCTTTGATTTTTAAGAGATGTTCTCACATCTGTTTCAGGATGAAAGAGGACCCTAGATGCAAATTCCTGGCAAAAATTTACCTGAAATTTTAGTGAGGAAGCTACAATGCTTAAGCACATTACTTAACATTTCTGGAAGTCTGAGCAAACTCTTGCAAAGCAAAGCACTTTGCTAAGACATTTCTGCAGGCTATTCCTACAATACTCATCTTGCTTGGCAGATCCATATGGTCAAGGAAAACAAGAGGCATGTTGGAGTCTGGAAAGCTGTGATAAAAATAGATGGGGAAAATAGCACATGTAGAAAGTGTTGTTTCAGCAGTTAGAAAATTACATTCTGTCCTTTTTTGTATAGCTATGCATATTGTTTTTAAAAGATGAAGGCTTTTGAGCAGTTGTTTGACAGTCTCTCTCCAGGTTTGTTTCTTTTTACTTTCCCCCCAATCATTTGTCAGTATCAGCCACAAACAGCTCAGTTCCTAGTTTTCATTGGACTTCTCAATATGAGCCAGTGTAGCTTGTAAAAATTGAATTGATGAGTTAAAATGATGCCTCCTGACAGATTCCCAGATAAAAAACCAAAATGCACCATGATGCTGGAAAGACATAGTATGTACATATAAGAAAACGTTCCTCTCATCATAATGTTGTTTTTGTTTTTTTGAAAGGTTTTACAACAGCTTAGCCATAAAAATTTTAAAATTCTCTCTGGGCTGAAGTCTCACATAAAATACCTCTGGAATAGTACAATTTCTTGCTTGTAATAAATATAATTAAATGAATGTTCACCTTTTTTTCCTCTACATTTTTATTCCCAAATTCCATATAAACAATATGCCCGAAGAATGTGAAAATAAGTAAAACCATTTCACTGAAAATGCAATAAAGCAAACACGAAAGTTACGGGAAACCACTTATGAGCGTTGCCAAACCAGCCCAATGCCAAGGATTTTCATGCCTCTAGCTATATTTGTAGCAGTAGATCAAGATGGTGTACCTGCAAATGACCTGTGAAAACATAACACATTTTAGGTATGGAAGTATGAAGGAAAACGTCTTTACAGTAAGGGTTATTAAACACTAGAATGGGTTGCCCAGAGATGTTGTAGAGCCCACTTCTCTGGAGATGATAAAGACCCTTCTTGATGTGTTTTTGTGTAGTTAATTTAGGCTTTTAGGCGGTTATGCTTTTCAGTAATCTGTATCCTGCTTGAGCAGGAGGGTTGGACCCAATGGCTTTTGAAGGCCTCTTCTAACCTTAATAACTGTGCAAACTGTGTACATTTATCAACAGCCACTGTTTCCCAAAGAAATTCGGTACAGAAGTTATTATTACCTGGTGAGATTAGCTTCCTAGTGTATGCAAGGACATGCATCTCATCAATCAATGACTGTAATAGTATCTGGGATTATTTTTGACTTTTCAGACCCAGCCAGCACTTACAGGCCTTGGAAAAAAAAATCAGGAAATATTTGGTGTAATAGATTTCTTACCTGCTTTTAGCTAGTCTTAGATAGGTACATAGGGTTTTTATGCACCAGAAATTGCATCTTTGACAGAACACTATCAGTATACTAAGAAACAAAATTGCAGCAGTGGTACTCATACTAAATTTCAGCATTTACCACAAATCCAACCCCTTCTGCACTCTGTGGATAAAAACAAATTACAGGCTTTCATCCTTGCATAAGTTGATGGGTAATTTCCATACTTCTTCAGCAGGGAATGATAATGTTTGCCTGGGTTTGTCCCACTTTGTTCCACAGCATAGAGCAGAAGGGATGACAGAGACTGGTTATCAACTCCATCTTTACATATATTTTTTTTCTTGAATGCTCTGGCAAAATACTGTTGGCTTAAATGTTTGTATGGGGCAACCTGAGGTGTATGCAGGGCAGGGTGCTGTAGAAGTAATTTGGGTATCAACTTATTGACTTCAACCTTCTCAAAGGATTTGAGGGGAGCCTGCTAACCAGAACTGTTGTCCTGATATACACAGGGTTTGCAGAACTCACAGATGAGTTTGATGGACTTTGTTTCAACTAAGATGTTTACAAATTGAAACTTTAATATATGGAATTGCCTCAGGAACCTGCATTTGGTTTCCAGTGATTTTCAGCTGTTAAAATGAACAAGTCCTGCAAGAAGGAAACGTGGAAATCTGAGGTTTAGAGACATGCAGGTACCCAGTGAAAAAGGAAAAATATGTTTGCTCAGATAATTTGGTCTAACCTAAGCTGCATAAAACTAGCTCTTTTCAGTTCTGCCAAGTAAATCCAGAATTTGAGCTCTGAGACTTGTCTATCACAGCAGGAGGAAATATAATATCACACTCCTTGTACACTGTCCTCAAAATGAGACAGCAGCCTGGTAAAGCCTAATGCTGCACAGCTTGCTTAGGACCATGGGGCATCATGCTTGTGAGCAAAACATGGGAAACAAACAGGCTGCTCCCTGTGATGGGGGTGACCCTATACCACTACACCTCCAGGCTGAATGCATGGCACCAGTGGGTTAAAAAGTAAAGGTCTCTGTTGAAAGGCTGATTTACCTCCACTAGAAAAAAAAAAAGAAAAATCTCTGTTCAGAGATTTTATCAGAGAAGGAGCAGGGTCACCTGCTGCCCATGATCCTCAGCCCAGGAACTGAGGGGAAAATGCACTGTCCTACCCTGGACCCTCGGAAGAGTGAGAATCGGGATGCTGTTTTCATGCATCATCCTTTTGTAGCCCAGTAAACCTTATTAGGAGACTCTCCCTGCAGTGAAACATAGGCTCTTGAAATCACCTCTGTCTCATGGAAAGAGGTACAAATTACAGCATGTTGCTAGTAAAGATTTTATTTACAAAGCAGTATTGTTTCACTGTAGAAGGCAACACTAAAGGTGCTGCTGAGGGGACATTCCTGGTCTAGCCGCACTGATTGCAAGCCATTCAAAATCTCCTGAGGGCGTCAAGAATATCCACTTTACAGTGACAGCTGTTTGTTTCTTTGTAAAATTGCTCTTTCCACACCCAAATAAGCCCAAATGCCCAGGTTCCCACTGAGCGCTTGGGCAGCTCTCCCCAGAAACTTCCGTCAGCTGGTGAGTGAAGGCTCTTGAGGAGTGTGGGGTGTAAAGGAGGAGGAGCTCAGTATTTGAAAGAATCTCACCTGCAGAGCCAAAATCATCCCCACTAAGAAGGTGCAGAGGCAGTGGTGGAACAGAACAGCACTGCAGCAGTAGTGTTTTTACACAGCATGCTGTGTTTTTACCTCCATGAAAATCACAATCTGTGGCAACCACCTACCTGACCCTCTAGGAATTGTTTGTTTGAAATTTCCTATGGACAGGAGAAATGTTTAAGAAACAAGTTGTCTCCAATAGTTAGAAAACCAGGATTAATCTGAAATTTTAAAATCACAAATTTTGATTGTAAAAGAGATGATGTACTTTGTTCAAACATGTACACTGTATGGCTCTTACAAGGAGACAGAAGACCTAAAGTAATGTCCATTACTGCAGAAGTTTTATATGATGTTAGAACTATAATCCCTTGTTTTGTAAGATCAAGTGTTATTGTAATAATTTATTATCATTGTGTTACAAATGTCTAATACTTCCCCTGAAGTTTCAGGGGAATAAACCAAACCATAAGTACCATAAAATAAACAAAATAAAGGCCCCATTAAAGACACAGTTACCCAGTTTCTATAAAGTACATTTATGAAAGAGATATCTTGTAAAAGGATTCGTTTTTATTCATAGTAGCAGTACATATCTCTGCAACTGAAAGTAAGCAGAAGCCCTTGGCTTTGTTTAGAAATCCTATTCTAGTCCCAAATATTTTTAACAATGTAAGTACTTTGTGGGAGGGCTTTGGCTTTGTTTAAGGCTTGAAAACATTCCAGTTCCTAAAGTGTAACTGAGGAGAGGAAAAAAAAGCAAGCAACGGGATAGAATTTGGTTAATGATTTACTGTGGAATCATGATGTGCTATAATAAATAAAATGCAAATCTGTTTTTCTGGCAATCGTCAGTTTTGATTTATGAGAATTGTTCATCTGTAAATGACTTCCAGTTAGAAGATATTTTTTTAAGCAATTTTTTTATTCCTGTTGTCATTAAGTACATCCATTCTTTTTTCTCTCTTACGAAACCAAGAACTCCTTTTTTAAGAGGCCTGAGGAACAAGGCACCTTTAAAGTGTCAACCAGTTGGCTGCTGTGAAAGCCACAGGCCTCTGCACTGACCGGAAGGAGCAGGGAGGAGATGGCAGAGGTAAAGGGCATGGTGTGAGCTTCCTAATTCCTTCTAGTCCTATTAGCTGCTGTGTTCTGACACTAGAACATAAGGACCAAAGTGGTGCTTTAATGGGAATGGTCATATCAGTGAGGTGCCCAACGCAGGGATGAGGAGAAAGAGTGAGGGAGTTGCACCTCACTACACAGGTCTTGTGGTACTAGGAAGGAAAGGAAATATCCAGTAACTTAGGAAGAAACATCAAAATAAAAACTCCCTCTTGAAGGATAAGCTTATTTCTAGCAATGACAAAGAAATACAAGGAAAAGCTTGAATTAATTAAAAATGCTCCCAAAAAAAGTTGAAAATAGACGAATGCAGTATTGTAAGTAAAGTCTGCAATAACTTTGATCTGAAAATACTTCGAAAATCCACAGCTATGAAAATCCACATTGAACAACACAGTAGCAACAGCCTCATCTTTAACTCTCTCTTACCATGCTACGCAATAACACTGCACAGATGGAACTGAAATGAGGAAACCTGTCCTTATTCAGCCCATAAAAGAAAAAAGCTTTTTTGTTACTAGCATCTCTTAATACTTTTATTCAACACTGTTTTAAATCATCACACCCAAGAATGTATGTATGCATACCAAAATACTTCCAAAAATACATTTTTATTACACATTTCAATTAATATGTTATGGAGATGAGTATCTGTTACTTTAGTAATTTCAGTAAGCATAATCAGGGTATCAGTAACTACACTACGGACTGTGTTTTCCCTTTTTTTAAGGAATATGAGCCTACCTGTAATTAAAGGAATGCTAAATTAATGATGATGGAAGTCTCAGAGGGAAATATTTAATGTCCACCTCATAATATTATGCCAGAACAACATGCACAGAAGACTTTTTAATAATCTTTGTTTCTTAATTTAGTTTTGACTGGCTATGAAATACAGAGTAGCACTCAAGGGTGCAGATTTCAACTGTCATCAGCATTTCTGCTCTAAAAATTGTATAAATGCACAGGACTCTTGTCCATGGAGTTCTTTTCAAGCTTCTGCTTAACCTATTTAGAAAATTAACTGCACATAATGACAATTGCCAATAATTTCATCACTGTTTATCCAATGGGATGTGGGATGGTGTTAGAATAGCTAAGTCTAAACATAAACAGAAAATTGTATTTTTATGTTGCCACTTCAACTGCAAACGCAGGCTGGTAAACCAGTCTACAGTTTGTCAACTACAGCAATAGCCACTAGGAGTCTCCTGGTTAAAATATGATGAATTTATACACTAATCCTGGCCAATGCTTGAAAGCATCCTCCCATGCTGCAAGCTGGATTTCAGCCTAGGGCACAGCCCACGCAAGGGGCAGGTGCAGTTCTGGGGCAGTGGGACCCCCAAGTCATCAACAGCATCATGGAAGCTCCCAGTGCTCACACCAGTAGCACAGCAGGCAAACGTTACAAAAATAAAGAAACCAGAAGCCACGTATGCACTGTTCTTATTAGACAAAAGAAAGTGATGGTCATGAAAACTTAGATATGTTTCTTTTTATAACTGGACAATTTCTGTGAATTTGTAAAAAGAGGGAAGTAGACTTTGCCAACTGTTAGTTACTTATGAGGATTTTAAGCAAATTTGCCTTGAAAACTGAAATGCCACAGGCCACAATAACTAGCATCCCCAGGTACTTAAAATTTGCCAACACTATCTCTGCAAAGTGTAGCTTCTTTCTCTTCAATCCTTCACTGTTCCCAAGCCAACTAAGCATAAGCACAGAGTGCCAGACACACTCTTGCCAATGCCAAACGCTCACAGTATATGCATTACAGACCCACAGGAATGGTCATGCTGGCTCTAACACCATGACTCTGACTGACAAAGAAAGGCCAAATGTACTCGAAGGAATGCCAGAGAAAGCAGATGTGTGTGTCTGCCTCACTCTGACTCAGCAGCTAGAAATTGCCTTAAAACATACTGGAAAGCCAGAGGTGACCAAAGTCAACTTTCTCCACAGGGAACTGGTTATTCTGCAGGCAGGAGGAATTTTTCCTGTTGGAGAAGGATACTGTCATCTCCTCCTTATAGGCTCAAAAAACTCCATGGCTAGAAACCATGGGCATTCACTGCTCTAAGTCCTTAATTTGATCATATATTTCTCTTGTGCTTTTGCTTCCTTTCAAGCAAAATCCTTTTCCAAGCCCTGAAAATCCCAAGAAAATTTAAAAATTATGAGATTTTAAAAAAATAATAATTTGAAGTGCTACCTATTTGGCTTCTGCTTTTTGAGCTTCTCAGTTATGTTTTCAAACTTTTCTCTGGAACCAGAAGGGCTAAGAAAATAAAAATGATGTTTTAAATGAATGCTGAGAATCTCTCAAAATCATAGGACTCCAGAGGTTTGAGGTCACAGAATAATCTCTTGAGTTGCCAATACAGAACGTCACGAGAAACTGTAACTTTATTCACATAACAGACAGCATAAAGGCAATTGTACGATAGTTTCCCCACTATATGTTTCCTGTAATACCTCCAGATACTGTCCTGCAGGGACAACCCAAAAGGTCTTACAAGTGGTAAACTGCCACTTGCTGGGCTGGGTTACCACTAAAGGAGTGATGCTCTTTGCAACAAATCTGTGTGTGCAAAACTAAGTTCACTGAGCAAAAATTTCTAATAGACTAATAAGACCACTGAATTCCATGGAGAATATTCAGAAATAAGTAGGCAGCAAATTCTACCATTAACTGCCCACCTCCTGTTATTGTATGCTTGCATGCACTGTGGTGCACAATCATGTGCTATTGCAGGCTATTACCTTCCTTTCACAGAGTGCCTTAGATTTTACCATACTGTCCCAGCAGCAGTTGGGTGAAACCTCCTGATCTGGCTGTGTTTTATGGATGCAGTCTATATACTATACTGATAACTGACACAGGCTCAACAGCCTAGTACCTTACCCTGTGGTGAAATTACTACACCTGGTAACAGAACTGATAGGAAAACAACCCAGGAGGCTGCTTCAGCCTCAGCCTCGGTTGTTTGGTACCCTTGATTATTGTTAGGATATACAAAGAGGAACCCTGATCTCTTATGAGGAAGCATTAACATGGTTTCAATAATAGAATACTGGTATACATATTTAGCATGTAAACATGCAATGTTTTATATCATTCATGTAGGTCAGTTTGGCACCTTACCATTCTGAAAAGAAACCTTTGGATCTATGTCATTTCTACCTTGGGAATTTTTTGTTTGCAAGAATATGCCTAAAAAGAACACACTCTTTTCCACTGTCCTCCTTCTCTGAGTATGTCAGTGTTCTAAATGTCTCAATGATCTAAAACTAAAATTAACATAAAAATACAAGATCTTCTCATTGGGAAATGCTAAAGACAAATATGTAAAACCTCATTTTAAAAGGAACATGTAATTTCTCTCTGTGGCTGTAGTGTAGATATATCAAGCACTTTTAGGAATGAGAGTGATTTTCAACTGTGCAGTACCTCAGGAACATCAACTACGTAATTTTCCTGATGTTTCAAGTAAGTCAAGCCATTACCAGGGCATATCTGAATACAGCATGTTTCTGCAATACATACATATACTGAAAGTAAATACAACAGTTTGTCATGTATGCAATGTTCACATCACTATGTTCACACCCTCACTCTGCTGCTCTCTCCCTAGTTGTTCTTTCTCTGTGTTTTGTGTCAGGATTCTGGTGGGCCGCATCTCAAAGCATTAAGTAGCAAGTGAGCTACAATTATAACTTCAGATCATTCTCAAGAAAGATTCCACCTGTCATCACAGAATAGAGGACCTTGCTAGGTCAGACATTTTCGGGGAGATTTCTGGCACTGTTTTTAATATTTAGATTTTTTAAAACATATATTTTTACTTTTTGTTTAAAATGCTTTATCTAAAGAACAGACTGATACCCAGGTCCTTCAGAAACTTTAAAAAAATCACTCAAATCCGCAACAGTTTATCTGCACAGATAAGCAAAAGAATAAATAATTTTTCCTGGGTAGTTTCTTTTGCAGTCAAAGAACAAATTCTCTTATTCAGTGCTCGATGAGTTACTAAATATCCGGTTGAGGGCTAAATCACAGCTATTCCTATTCTGAGGGAGAAAATACATTTCTAGATGAAAAAAACGGACCACATTACACAGGGCACATTGCCTTTATTTGTTTTTAAACAGTGGCTGCTTGAATCTGTTCGAAGTGTCAAAGCCATGTCAACAGAGATGGATTAGTGGGCAGAGAACAAGTGGTGCAGTTAAAGGTTCACAGTGAATGTAATTTATTCACATAGCTCTGCAATCTATCACGTGGCTATTACCATAATGTACGTGGGAAGCAGCTGTATGCGTGCACATAATGCTCTCAATGTATGTGTGGTTGGACCTGAACTCCTTACAGAACAGCAGTGGTTGAAAATGATACCATACGGCAGTTAAAGCCAAATTTCCTTCCTGTGGCGATGCTGTCACACAGCAATGATGATTCGTATACAGGCAAATAAGTAGACATCTCCGTAATTATAAGCTCACTTACCAGAACTTACTGGTTTTTTAAATCTAAATTGTGAAGGCAATGTTTCTAGTGCTTCATGAATTAAAATTTTCTATTCAAGGAATACTGTATTTTCTGCTCTGTATTTAACATATTCAGTGGCAAAGGAATTCTCCGTTTGTGACGTGAAAAAACTTTCCTAAAAGTTGAAGATCAACTTTACCCTGAGTGACCTCTTAACAGACAATCAATCTATCAAATAGCTGTAAGCAGCACAACTGTAAATGTTGGCATATATAGAATCATTTAATCATTAGGGATCGGAGGGGACCTCAAAAGATCATCCAATCCCCCTGCCACAGCAGGATCACCCAGACCAAGTCCAGGCCGATTCCAAACATGTCCAGAGGAGACTCCACAACCCCCCCCAGGCAGCCCCCTCCAGTGCCCTGTCACCCTCCCTGGGAAGAAGTTATAGAATCACAGAATCAGTTCAGGGTTGGAAGGGACCACAGAATCATTCAGTTCCAAACCCCCCCGTGCCATGGGCAGGGACACGCCACCCTAGATCAGGCTGGCCATGGCCTCATCCAGGCCATCCTTAAACACCTCCAGGGATGGAGCACAGTATCTGCCTGATTTCTTATGCCTGTACAATTAGTTACCAAACTCAACACAAAGAGCTAGATTTTGTACTCTTTTAGGTTGGCTTGAATGTCTACAGCTTCAATTTAAGCAGAATGATGTTAGAACTGGCCCTCACAAGATGCTCCTTGCTGCACTGGCCACCTGCACTGGTATGGACTTGCTGGAATGTGCTTGCCGCATGTAGTAGCAAAGCTCCAGCATGGCAGCATGTGGCTGTGTGAGCTGGCCAGAAATACTCCACCAGTTTAGCTCTCACCACTACTTCTTAAGCTTCTACAGTTTGAGTTTCTAGCAGACGTCTCATGTTTGGAATTGATGATGAATTATGCCAGGCTACAATGCTTTTAGGCAACTGAAACTTGCTTGTTCAAGTCTTTTGCAAAGCAGGGACATGCACCCCAGTTACAGGTTAGCACACCAGGAACCATCCTTTAAGTCAAACATTGACCTTGACTAACACTGATTTCAGAAAGTCAAGTTAGGTCCCCATAAACAGGTAACTCCTTGCCCACCTTAACTTACAGCTCAGCATTTTGTTGGGTAAAGCCTTTCACATTTAGAATATGGTGCAGATTTTCTCTGATAATTACTCATGCACTCTAGAGCTTCCATTTTTAAGCCATCTATCATAAAAACATACCCACTGATTAAGCAAAACAAAAAGCTTAGCTTACCATTGCACAGAAAGTTTCAGGAGGATCTCCACACGTTATATCTGGGGGATCAAGAGTCACTTTCACGTATTTGATCATGTCTCTCGCTTCTGGCTGGCAGGCCATGTAATCCCATACTTTTCCTTCTTCTGTGTAAATCTGAGTCTTACACACGTCATAGTGTCCCCAAACCGAAGGGTAGTGCTGCATCATGGAGGATACAGTAACCCAGAGGGCATGAAGCGACAGGAATCTTGACAAATACATTTCTAAATCCTTTAGTGTCAGTTTTGTAAGGATGCTCACTACTGCTGTACTTGCAGTCTATGGATTGTATGCATGTATACACATGGATATATTTTATAAAATGTCCCAGCTCAAATATGAGGTGTTAGAATAGTTTGTCACTAAGTTGAAGACTTTGGTAGAAGCCACCCAGACCCCGTTGACAGCCTTTCACAGAAACACAGTGCTTATCCTTTGACTTGTAACATATATCAGGGCTTCTTGTATAAAGATGTCCAATAGCAGATTATAATTTGTGAAGTTGCAGGTCTTCAGCTATGCTGTTGATAACCCTGAGTGATCCTCTGTGTTCTGGGCTTGCAGGGGAGGCCCAGATGCACTGATAGATCAGTATCCAAGGCAAAAAGACAAGCATCCGCAGGCCGGTATCTGTTTCCCATCAATCATTCTTTTCTTCTGGCACCAGCACCTTTTAGAAACAGTAGATACGGTTATTGCCCAAGAATCAATACATTACAAAATATAATATGTTGACATTTTGTAGGCTTGATGCAATATAAAGCAAACTGGTATAATATGGATAACCTTTACCACGGGTGCTGTGCTAGAATGAAGAAACTACCAAACAATTCACAATGAAAAGTATTGTATTTTGTCTTGAAATATTTCACTCTTTAAAAAAGACACATCTTTACATTTCAGATGAGTTACAGGTTTCTGCTTCCAAATTTTCACCCTAACAAAACTGGAGACCAAACTACCAAACAACCACTTCCCAGATCACATGTGCAGGGCGGGCAGGGCAGCCCAGCACCACAAGGCAGCAACAAGAAGACTCTTTCATTAAAGTGACACAGAGATGGGTATCAGGGCTACCAGGTACTGACAGTCTTGTCAAGAGGTCCTTTTTAAGCCCCAAAGCTTTATGTAATTCTTAGATATGTTTGTTTCTTTACAAGCAATAAAAACATTGCAAGCATACTTCTATTTCCTTGAAATTTCTCATTAGCACTGGAAGACCATTGGATCTAATTTTTTCCTCTTTGAACTGCGATTTACTGATCACAATGATGATAAACTACTTAGAAAGGTTCATTTGTAGCTCACTATATGGATATCTTCCCCCCTATGTTATGGCAGTTTTATTTTGGAGGAGGGGTTATCTGAGTACTCAGCACTTACTTCAAAGCAGCTATATCCCCTTTCCTCTATTCAGCAAGCAACTAAAAATTCAGTTTGTGTCATCTAACTTGTATTATTATTATCAGTATAAAATCCTAGATTAGTATTAAGACTTAAAATACACATTTGCTGAAAAACCTAGCTGAAAAACTAAATTATGCAGGAGGAAACTGCAACGACAAAGTAGCCAAAACACGGACAAAGAAAATTAGAGCAGGCTCCAACGTATTTCTCTCAGTCTTTGCCTGGCATTAGCCTGTTCCAGCCAAGGACAGCAAGCCTGGGCACTGTGCTCCCTGCAGGAGGAGCGTTTGAGACAGCCTCCGCAGCACATCTGCATTCTTTTGTCTGAATGTTAAATTCGACACAAACCTGTCAGACGGATGTTAAGAAATTACCACAAGTCACCACTTTCTGCAGACTGCTTTGCTAGCTCTCAGTTATAAATTATGCCCAGTATCATGAACCTATACTCTCAAACCCCAGGAAGTCGAATGTGACCTGGTGAGCGTGTCACTTCGGTAAAAAAGCGTTTTCAGAACTTAACTTCAAAGCCATGTGCAAATGGCCTCCCTATATTTAAATAATGCTTCATCTTAAACTGAGCTAAACTGCAGACACTACGAAATGCCAACAGATGGTTGAATTGTGTTTCCATAGCAAAGTAATTTACAATAATTGCTGTATGGACGTAAATGCAATTTTCCATCATATTCATTTTATCAAGTGCTACCATACAACTCATGCATTTTATCAGAATATTTAGAGAATATCTGAATTTTCATGCAGTAACAACTCTCAGTTAGTTCAAATATATTTAAGCTTCAAATCTCAATTTGACACAAAAGCAGAAATATCTAAGACCAAATTACAATAAAATATTTCTAAGAAACACACCATGCAGAAACACTTTTTTTTGTAGCAACCTTACCTTTTTTTTTGTTTTCAATGGGAAGATTTACTTATTATCTTGGAAATCAGTCATTCAATGAACACTTTCTATGTAATTCTAATGACACCTCTTTTCATCTAATCTTTTCCAATGTATTTTACACTTTTCTAAGGAAGGGAAGAAATAATAATAATAATCACACCTCAAATTCCATAGCTTAGAACAGCAATTATATGAAAGGTAGACAACTACTCTGCTTAGAAAAAGAGCCAAATTACTTTAAATTTGAGAGAAATCAAAACACACTCTGTATTAGAGAAGGTACTGGTCACAATTGAAGTAATCTGTAAGTGTCTATCATGTTTCTATGAGGAAATAAGAAATTACTGAGTTTAATTATCCTTAGACTAGAAGCCTGCATATTCAGGTAAAAATACATTTGTTGAATAGTTTCCTTGCTAGCTCTTCAGTTACCCTTAACCTTTTATAACTGCTGAGATCCACTAATAAACAGGACTGGATAGGATTAAAATACTGTGAAGCAATCCACTACCTTAACACACTGTGCTAAAACAATTCCCATATAACGAATTCTCATTAAAGTAAGCCAGAGTCATAATGATGGTCGTTACACAGAATTATAGACTATATCATTGATCGAATTTAGTGCACTGACAAGGAAAAAGTGCAGAGGAGTGAAAGACATCTGAGCATTAGGCAGCTGTAGCAGTGTACGGCAGACATTCCTGACAAGAAGCAGCCAATTATGGCTTAAATTTCTGGCATATAACCAGTTCTGATTAATAGTTTTCCATTACATTACAGACATTATTAATGTATTAAAAATGTCAAGCTTTGGCAAGAACTAATACAGCATAGCTCAGTTAGCTTGCAATATCTTCTTTTAATGAGCTTCCATTGATACAGAGAAAGATATTGACCAAAGCACTTTAAGGATCGTGTACTGAGCACTGCTGTGGTTTTTTTGACGGAGCTGTACAATTTGTCTTGCTTGTATTTATGCCTGCAGAGCCACTCATTTAATGTATTCTATGTTTCTATTACTAAGAACATACTTTTTAAATTATTTTATTTAAAAAAACACAACAAAAAACCCCCTGTTTAACATAACATTTCTGAAGTTCCTACTGTACCAGTTGCATACTGATAAGCTGTGGACAACACAAAGCAATGGGTGTTTTGTCCCCAGCAATGCTTGTGCATTTGACCTTGCAAGAAAGCAATCAAACAAGTCAGAAATAACTAATGTCTGGTGTCCTGATCCTGTGCACCCTCTGGTGCTCTGCTAGTCACACCCCCTGGGTGCTGGGAGCCCCATGAGGGTGACAAAGTGAGATTAGGGTCCTTACAGGCAATGGAATGGCAAACTGTTGGAAGAGTATGGTCTAATGTATGCAAAGCCTCCAGAACCTTGCAGATATTGGAGATCTCCTTTGTGGAGCAACAGCAATATGACTGGCAGAATGTTCTTCAGGCCTTGAATGTGCCACAGCCTCTGCAATGTAGAAAACACTGTGAAGTGTGAAGCACCTGGAGGAGGCACCAGTGCTGAAGGCCACTTCTCCTGTCTTCCCCCAAAGCACGGCTCCATCTGCAAAGTGCTGGACATTCAGGCCACAGTGAGTATGTTACAGCTGTTTAAGAAGAAAGGCATGCAGCTGGCCCCCAGACTAGAATCTGCTGCAAAGGCATCTCCGAGCAGACATACCTTTCCAAAGTGGGTAAGTCACACCTCCTATGATATTTTAGTTCTGCAGGCTGAGCAGATAATCACTTCACAAACCAGCCCAAAGACACCTCAGTAGAACTTGCGCTGATGAAGAACTTTAGATCTTGTCAGGTGTTATGAGGAAAGATTCCTCCTCTGCTTCCTTCCTCAAATGCAAAAATCCACCTCCTTCTTTGTGTTGGCTGGACACTCTGCACAGGTCCTTGCTGGGAAGTCACTCTGCAGACCTTATGGGTGGGCTCCTGGCCTCCCTCTCTGGCAAACAGCAAATAATCAAAGGAGGTAATAAAACAAGTGATCACTTCTCATTGATCAGCGAGTTTTATAAAGTGCGCATTGCCATTGCACACCAGTAAGAGCCGGAGCCAAACCCAGTTGCTATAATGCATGGCAGCCTCAGCAGAGCCAGTTAAATCATGAAGCAAGGCAAAGAGGTAACAGCTAGCACTGCTAAAAACGGAATCTGCATAACTGTTCTTCTACCCAAAGGAAACACATCAAGTGTGCATCCCTAACAGCAACATAAAATGAACATACCTAACCAAGCGCAGGTAAAAGATCCTTTGTGTCCACTCTAGTGATTAATTATCTAAAGATAATTTAGAATTTATAGTATAATGTGTACTACAAAACAGAACAAATCCTACCTACAATTTACAACATTTAATAAAAACAAAGTGTTTTGTACCTTGCTACGCCCAGACAACTCAAGGACCCGGTGCAGAGAAAGCTCTAATATTTTTAAAGAAACAACAACACAACAATAAGCAACACCACCTCTTTTATAAATGCAAAATTATTTCTCTGTGCGAATAAGAAGTAGTCCCCTATTTAGTAATTTAACTTTCTATCGCACTTGGATAAAATATAGTATATTCTAGCAATTGCTATGGTGCCTTTGAACTCAAATGCTGCTCCAAATGAAGGTTTTATTTTTAGACAGCTTATTTAACTATTTAGCAGAAAAATACTTTCTTGCATCAGGAGGAATTTCAAATGTCAATACCTATTGGCAGAAGAAAATAAAATACAGTGCTCTGTTACCAGAAAATTGGGACTCAGCACTGTACTTAAATTATTCCTAGTTTTCCCCACATCATTCTTTGCTGAGTGACACTTCATACTACCCTTGCCGTTACCTGCCAGGTATCATCAGCTGTCAGCATAGGAAGTAAAAGCACTTCAGTGATTTAAATTTTAGGGGGCTTTGTATGTAATAAGTTTTTTCTCTAGAATCTTTATAATTGCGGCCTTTTGCCTTAAATACCTCTGTACCTAGCATTAATCTGTTCTGCAAGTTTTTCGTCTCAGAATCTAACCGTTGGAGCAGTTGCAGTTCTTTTGGTCGGTAGTTTCCACCCTCAGTAAAGGCAATACATGCTCTTCAGGCAGCGTGCCAATGGCATAAGGCTACTACACAAGCTGGGTTGTGAGCTGATAACACCTCAAAATGGAGTTAATATGAAACCCGACTGGACCTTGAATTGTTCTGTACTATCGCCAGATTTTACATACGTAGTTAGAAAGTTGGTGCCGCTTATCAGTGGCCGCGTCACAGGGCGGAGGACTGCCAGCAAAGTCCACGACTCCATGAGAATACAGCCACTAACGGCTGGAAACTTCCTGGTGAAGATCCTTTATAACTCCAAATACATCCCGTAAGTTAGCCTTTATTGTTTTTTCCAAATAAAAAAACAAAACAAAAGCCACACACACCAAACGACGAGCCGGGCGAAGTTCTACCGTGTTTTCCGTCCCTTCGCCTGGCTGTCCAGGCCGCAGCTCCTCATCCCCAGCTGCACTGTCCTCGGGCAGACTGGGATCGACTGTCTCCTTAAGGCATCCCGGCCGCTCGCCGTCGCTCGCCGCCTCTCTTTGCCGCCGTCTCCGCAGAGGCACGGCCGCGCTGACACCGAAAAGTTGACGGTGAATAACCGAAGTGCGCTGGGCAGAGCTCGAAGCCGCCCGACAACGGCTCGGGCAGTGCCGAGCCAGAAAGCTGCGGCTCCCCGCGGCGCGGGGCTTTCTGTGGGTCAGCGGCGCGAGCTCTGAGCGGCCGCAGAGG
>VZRI01004407.1:84938-137651 GCA_013397515.1 Upupa epops
GCCCCCGCCGCCGCGCTCCCCGCCCCGCCGCCCCCGCCTAGCGGACCGCGGGGTGCGGGAGGGGGGTGGGGACATCCGGCGCCCTCCCGCCCGCAGCGTGACCAGAGTTATGTCTTTTTCTGATCCGATCTTCAGCACAGGTTGGGATCGACCTGCAGGCTCCTGCCTCTCGACCCACACCCGGGTGGGTTTAGCTTGGCGACCCGCCGCAACCTGGGGCAGGGTCACGCCGCCTCGCCGGAGGTTGTCCGCAAAGCGCCAGTCCTTCCTCTGCCCGCGGCATCAAGTGGAAGCGGCTGCCGTGACCGCCAGCCTCGTTACCGGGCTCTCTGCGCTCCGGGAAGATAGGAATGTCCTGCCCTAGTTCTGCTCTGCCCGCCCGCTTTTGTCGTTTAAATGAGAGAGGAACACGGTTTTCTCGTTGTGTCTTAACGCGGGCTACAAAACGGTGCCTAAAGCTAGAACCGATCAGTAAGTCCCGGGGGCGAACTCCTGGCAACCACCTGGTTACTGACTCCGACCGACTCCAGGTGCGGCCGGACACTGTCTATCGGATGTTCGTGCGGTTTGCATGTTAAGAGGGGTTCGATGCCTTTATGGGGACATACGTGCTGCAGTATTTAGTTGACAGGATTTGGCGTTTCATGAGGCTGGGATCTAACCACGTGGAATGAGGTGGTGAATGTCTGGTCAAGAAACTTGTTCTTCAGTTGGGCTTTGGAATTTCTTTAGGTTGTGTAAATACCTGGCAGTACTACTGAGAAAGATGTTTTACTTCATAGTCTTATGGTCAGTCAGGTGAACTAGCAAAGTCAAAAAGATAGTTTTGTTCCTTTCAGCTCAGTTTCCCTGGGTGGGCAGTGGTGTCACTTCTCTTTCCATTCCTTCTCCGGCACCTCTGTTGCTGTTACTGCAGGTACAACACAGGAGTGAAAAGCCATTTGTGTGAGAAAGCCAGGGATGATCAAAGGGATGGGAAAATTCAGCCTTGGGTGTTGGCCCCCAAAGCAGTTCTTGCTCTTAGTCTGCTGTCGCAGGGTCCCTGAGCTGGTATGAAAGATGAAAATGAATTACCTTTTGCACTTGAACTGTATGCTTGGCACTGAGGAGACTCCATGGGGCCTTTTCTAAAGGAGAGGGACAGTTTCACTGCAGTTGAAAGAAACTGGTTGTTTCTCCAATTACAAGACAGATGGATGGCTGTACAGCAACGTGCAAAACATGGCACTCATTGAGCCGAGTCCCTGCAGCAGCATGTGTGGGCAGAACAGTCCTGCTGCTGTGACAGCTGTTGGAGACCTCTGCTTTGGAGGTGTTCCAGGCATGGTAGCTTTGGCTGGCTGTGGGCAGGTCTGGAGTGGCTGTTCACAAGTGCTGCAAGGGGAATGACTTGGGTGTGATTCAAGAGGGCTTTCTTGCTTTAGACTTGACTGGGGACAGGGAACCTCCCTTCCATGCATGCAGAGCACAGATCCTCATGGTATGGTAGTGCCAGTGGTGTGCACGATGAAGAGTAGAACCCAGCACTGCATCTTGTGCTGCTCAGATAACACTGTGTTAGAAGTTTTTGATCTTCTGTGCCAGCTCTTTGACTTGTCTGTTGAGGCCATCTCTTGGCTCGTATGATGGGCTGGCCATAGCAGTTAAAGACAGGACCAAGTCATTTGGTATGTCAAACATCATGAAGTTCTTCTGCTAATGATATTAGCCTCTTCTGTATTAAAGCTGGAGCAGCTGTTCTGAGTGTAGTGTCACCAAGCCTCAGATTAGATGTGTTGTTCTGGTAAAAATGATGGCCAAAAATCAAATCCAAGCTGAGACTGTGGCCAAACTTCACAACTAGGTTTTAAGCTTGTCAGAAAAAAGGGATCATGTTTAAATTGTTTGTCAAAGGCTACTGTGAGGATGGAAAAGCAGATGGAATTTAGCAGCTGGAGGAGAGTTGTTGGTGTTGTTTTTTTCTTGTTAGAGTCGTAAAATGGGGAAAGGATGATGCTTTTATAATCAGACTGAAAATACTGTGCAAACGCCTGTATTGAATTTCTGACAACCCCTTTAGTAGTGAGTAACGATTGCTTACATGTAAATGGACTAGGGAGCTCGCTGCCACAGCACCTTGAGACTGGGCTTTAGCAGGAATCCTAAAGTAGATTTGATATGCAGACAGAAAATAAGATTAACCAAAGTTTGAATGGAATGTTTAAAAGCATACAGACTTCTGCGTGTCCCACTACCCACCTTACTGGGTCATTAAATAACAAAGGATGGGAAATCACAACTCTGTGATTGTGTTATCTTCAAAGTGCTTTCAGCAATATTTCTTATGTTCCCTCAGTAATAACTGATATTAGCCCCTTATGGAACTGGGGAAGGGGATTAATTTTTGATTAGTGGCCTGAGCATGGGAGCACCTATGCCTGTTATGTTGCTTCTTGCTGTAAGGTATAAATGCTACTGGAAGCAGCATAGATTCCTGGTACACAACTAGTATTGCCAAGTGCAAAAAGCTGGTGTGTGAAACACCACCTGAACTGTGAGGTTTTAACCTAATTCTAAATCTTTGCATGATTTTAAACTGTGGTTTGGATATTTAGCATGTCCTCTCTTGGGTTATTATGAGTCTTTTATTACTTGCCCTAGTCTGAATTGACCTCTAATGGTACAGCAGAATTATTTTATTAATGCATTTCCCTGCAGCAGAGAGGACTGTGGCACTGGGCAGCAGCCGAGTCCCTGGCTTTGCCTGAAGTAGCAGGTGTCCCTGGAAATGCGTCCAGAGACACAGGGACCTTCTCTTCTGGGCACCCTCTGGGAAGGAGGCTTAGCAGAGCAACAGGTGGAAGGTGCAGAAGGCAAGAACTAGAGGAGTGCTAATTTGCTCATCCTCCCCTCCCTCCACTGAGATGAAATGGGCAGAAAAAGCCAAAAATTGGTGAACTCTCACAGAGGCAGAGCTTGTCTCTCCACTTTATTTCTACTTTGTTCACAGTAGTTTAACCTCCTGTAAAGTCAATTGGTTGGTGAGCATTTTAATTTCTGGTCTTGCACCTTTATTGCCTCCAGCAGCATCGTTTCCAGCAGGATGATTGAAAAAACTATATTGAGATAAATGACAAAATCAAAAGGTTTCTGTATTTATGTAGGCAGGGGGACAAATCCTGACTCTGTTCAAAACCACATACATTCCCAAGAAACGTTTTGCCACTGCTTGAGCTTTGACAGAGCTCAAGGTCAGAGGACAACAACGCTACTGAAAAAAATACCACCCCATGTTTTGCAACCTCCATTACAGTACATTTTGAAAGAGGTTTACTCTGAGCAGGGTGGATGGCGGAACAGAAAAATGCTGACAGCTACAAGTGACTTGTCTAAACCAAAGGCTTCTGTCATAGCACTCTTACCAGCTGCTTGGCTAGCAGTGCTGGGAAGTTTTAATGGGAAAGGCTGGTGGAGGTACATAGTTCTCTTTAAAGATCTCCAACCCCTGAGTAAGGTAATCTGGACAGCCAGCTGGGAGTATGATGTTGCACTGATGCACACTGCATAAAGAGATAGGCGAGTCTGACATTCTACACCTGCCTCCATTTCCATACAGCTTGATAATGACTTTTTTTCTGTAGAGGGAAAGGCGATCTTTCCCAATCATGTTTCAGGGCTGATAGCTTCTCTGAACAGGACATCTTGGTCTGAAATCTTAAAATTGGGTATGTATGAAATCTGGGAGAGAGTCTGCCTCATCAGCAGGGTGTTTCGTTTGACTGGAATTGTTTCCTGCTTGCAGGGGGTGGGACCTCATTATTAATTCCTTGGATCTAGGTAGAAAATGAACCATTTCAGGTCTCCTGAGAGAAGTGTTTTTGTGATTTCCATGCAGTTTCACAGGGAATGTAGGCAAAGTTGTTCCATGACGCATGCCCTTGGTGAGGAAGCAAAGTCAATTACTTGCCATACAGAGGGTTATTCTTAAGTATCAGACTTGTTGATTCAGAGATGCAAGTGAAGCCTAGATTTCCACTTGCAGGATGTAAAATGCTTTGTTCTAATAATAAATACTGAATCTCTGCTGTTTCCATTTGCATAACACACATGATACAATGTGTAAATCCTTGACAATATTTTTTCAGAATTTAGCAGCTTGTTTTTCTGCAAACATAAACATTTATTTTTGGTGTTAATAATTAATAATACACCACATGCCCATAATAAATGCAAAATCTAATCTTGTATAGACATAAATGTGTCTGCCAAAGTGGTCTTTCTGTGCTGTAAAATGACTTTCACAAAGTGGTACTATACATTCTGTTTTCAATCACTGGTGATTTGTTTTGTGAACAGATATATCATTAAACTAAATGTTTTTCTTTGAAAATAAAAAACACTTCACATTTTTTTCAAAAGCAAAATGATTGATAAGTAATAAAAATGTAAGTGGCTAATAATAAAATCTTTGCAGCTGTGTCTGAAGCAAAATATTGACAGGAATGTGGAAACCCCCAGCAATGGAGGGAAGGGAATATAAGAGATGAGAACATTGGTCTTGATCTCTGTAAGGGACAAGAGGAAACAAACTTCTTGGGATTAAAGTCACTCCTGCAGTTGTACAGAGAAGGACTCTGCAGTGCAGAACAAGATACTGGAACAGTGCAGAATACCAGATCTAGGTGCAGGTGTTCTCTCACCTATTGATTCCTCTCTTCAGAGCCCCATTATTTTTAGGTTTCATCATTTCCTAGAAACCAGCAGTAGCTGAGAAATGTCCTGACAGAGCCTCTGGGTTGTACTGCTGTTGATGGCTGGCCCACCTGGTAGCCTGCAGCACGGCTGCTCTCAGTTTTGGTGTGGCTGCCCTTCCTTGCTGGGTTAGCATAGCCAGCAGTAGAGCAATTCTGAGAGCTGTAGCTGTCCTCATGATCCCCACTTAACAAATTTGATCCCATTTTAACACTTATTTCTGGCACAAGGAATCCTTGTAGTTTGTCGTTCAGTAAACTGCACTGGAAGTAGCTGTCTTTCCAGAGGAGGCTGAACCAATCTCTTGGGAAGAGTAACAAAACATGAGATGTTTCATTAGTCTGTTTTGTAAAGATAGTTTCTATAGTTCTGCATTTATGTATACTATTCTAACCCACTGATAACTCTCTTCAGATAAGCATTGTCTTTGTTGAAGGTTTAACTAATTGGTTGGTTGGTTGTGGTTAATGGTGTGGATGACATGAGGGACCTCAGAAATTGGGAAAACCTTCGAAGAAAGGTAAACCTTATTATTGCAGCTTGAAATAAGATAGGAGGTAAAAGAGGTTTAATGAAGCATTTTTGTGCTATCATTATAAATTTTGTAGAAGACAAAGTTCATGAAGATCCAATTACTATTCATGGCCCAACACTTCACCTTATGCTTGGGCACTTTTTCTGCTGGAAACCCAAAGATATGTAGAGCTTTGTGGAGACTCATGTCATTGTAGCTGAGTCCTGAGGGAGCCAGCTCACTCACACAGGTGACCATAGGGTGCAGCTATCAATACAATTGATCAAAGATATACACAGCAAAAAGGTTTTACATTCTCAAAAAGGCTTTTAAGAATGAAATTATTTGTGAAAATGGACATCACCAATACAATCTTCAGCCATTTTTCAAGCATACTGGCAAATGTAATATATTATAAAAAGGAATAGATTATTTGTCCCAAAATATTGACCCTGTTTTTTAAATGGAGGTTCCGTATTTTAATTGTATATTTTGAGATTATTTCATGTGCTTAGGCTTGGGTGTTTGGGTGTTTTTTAGCAGATTGACTTATCATGTCTTGGAGTCAGGAACTGCTTTTTACGTTTACATACAGACACTGCTGAGTTATGCAACTAAGACTGGACTTGTTACACATAATTCATGCAGTAATTAACAGTAATTCATCTTATTACTACTCCAAACATGTTTCCTTTACAAAATAAGTTTTTTAAAGGCACGTGGTTCTCACAATATGCACGTGATAGCTAGCCAATTCAAATTTGGTTCCCATATGGAGCTTAATGTTTGGGTACAATGATCATTACATTTGCTATATTAAATAACCGGTTATATTCTGCTCTCTCAGTAGGAAAAAAGGTGCATATCAAAAACTACTGCTTATTTACCTTATCCCATGAGTATTTCTACACAAATACGTTACTTAGTACCAACATTAATCAGCCCAACATTTTAATACTTAATATTCATTGTTGATTAATTTTATTCACAAAAAAAAGGTAGAATGTAATAATCAGGAGTGAATTTCCATGTCAATAGTGATCTGAAATGGAAAAAGCCTCCACAAAAACAATGAGAAAAAAGTATATTTGAAATTATCCCTCACAGTGAAAAGGAGAAATAAATACATAGAAGCATTTACTACTTGAAAACCTGGATTATGAAGAGGTCTTCTAGTGTGTTCATTTGATAGGAGTATGGAACTCCTGGAGAGAGAAGTAAGGAAAACTCCGTTGTTTATGGTTTGACCATAGTATTGTCAGTGTCAGGTAACCATGGCTTGATTTGTGGTATACCATTGTGAACCAGTGAAGGGCAGCACTAACCAACTGTTTTAAGTAACTAGAAAGATCACTAATTACGTTTTCAAGCTTAAAATGATGTAAACATTACTTGTGTTGAGAGAATTTGCTACAAGATTGGTTGCTTTGCTCTATTACTGCAAAACAATAACTACGAGAGCATTCTGTAATGGTCAGCAGAATTCTGCAGCTGCAAATTAACAGTTTACTTGTAATGGATTTTAGGAAAGGGCATTTAATTTATTGAGAATCTGAATCTCTTGCTAAGAGTATGGTCAGTTCAATTGCTTTATTAAGTTATAGCATGGACCTACATGTCAAAACAAATTTTAGCAGATTGTGAATTATGATTCCTATCAGAAGGATGTAAACAATAATACAAATATATATTGGAGGTACAGTTTTCTACACAATTTGAGGATGAGATTAGTGCCTTTATTTCTGAAGCTGCCTTCAACTTTTTAATAGGAAGTAATGGTTTGTATGTCTGATAAATGCATATTTTACTCAGTATAGTATGATATTGGAAAGAACTTTCATTGGCAATTTTACTTATTTTCCTCATGTCTGAAAATTTAGCTGTATACTTGTGCAAACTTTCAAAATACTGTCTTATTTACTATGGTGTTTGGGGAAGAGACCAAATTAAATGTGGTTTACTATTTAGTTTCATTTTAATGTCCTATGCCTATGTGCACATGTTAAAATTATTTTAACAACCTTTCCCCACCCCCAAAAAATGACATCTTGACATTCGATAGAAAGCCGTGTTACGCTAAAAGCTCATGCAAGCAATAGTTCATCTATTTACTTGTAAAAACAAACCTATACATCACGTTGATTTGAAGTATTTGTCATGGCTGTGAAAAACAGATGAGTCAGTCCTGTTAGATGATTAACTGAATACCCTGTAAATAAAAGATCTTCACTGTGATTTTATAGTAGAGAAAGGTCTCTCCTTGTATATTCAAATAGCTACCAATGATATTAATCTACAGCATTGTTCCTTTTTACAGAGAAACTGAATATTATAATACTAGGAGTATTTTAGTGCTAAAGAGAATATGTCCTGACTCAGCTCATAAATGCAAGCGTGCACACATTCACCCTTACTGTCTCCTTCATATCTGCGCCGCCCTCTGTGGCCTCTGCCTGCCCAGCTGGTCCACAGTCATGTTGTGCAGACCCAGGGCAGTCCCCAGGACTGGACAGCGATGAAGAAATGTGTCTGGTGTCTCAAGCAGTTTTGAACGGAGTGACTCTGGCTGACCCCTTGAGTGGTTTGCTGATGATTAGCTTTTCAGACACATGACAAAGATTAGAGTAAAGCCCAGCCTTTGAGCCAGCCCTTTCCTTAATCCAGAAGCAGCTATGTTAACCTCCGAAATTTTGATGCATCATACGTGTACAAGTAATTGTCTATGTTTTCACTGTTAGTAAAAAACCAAGTTTATCAGAGAGGTTTTAAACAGGTACTAGAATTAACAAAACTTGCTTTATCTGCAATTATTTTTGTTATTGTTTTATCCACTATGAAAATCACAGAATCATAGAATGGTTTAGGTTGGAAGGGACCTCAAAGATCAATTCGTTCCAATCCCCTTGCCATGGGCAGGAATATCTCTGACTTGACCAGACCCCCATCCAACCTGGCCTTGAACACTTCCAGGGAGAGGGCTTCCACAGCCTGCCAGTACCTCACCACCTTCACAGTGAGGAATTTCTTCTTAAGACCCAATCTAAATCTGCCTTCTTTTAGCTTGAAGTCGCTTTCTAGTTGTCCTGTAGGCTGTAAGTTCCACTTGGAGCCTTCTCGTCTCCAGGCTGAACAGTCCCAATTTTTCCAGCCTGTCCTCATAGGAGAGTTGCTCCAGCCCACTGACCATCCTTATGGCCCTGCTCTGGACTTGCTCCAATGTGTCCATATCCTTCTTGTATTGGGAACTCTAGAACAGGTAAGATCTCAAAAGAGCAGAATAAAGGGCTGGAATCACTTCCCTGGACCTGCTGGGGGCACATCTTTTGATACAGCCCAGGATATCTTTGGCTTTCTGGGCTGCACTCACATATTGCTGGTTCGTGTTGAATTTCTCACCTACCAGCAACCCTAAGTCTCCTCAGGACTGCTCTCAATTCATTCACCACCCAGCATGTTTTTGTGCTTGGAAGTACCCTGATCCACATGTAGGACCTTGAACTTGGACTTCTTGAACCTCATGCAGTTTGCACAGGTCCAGTTCTCAAGCCTGTCAAGCTCCCTCTGGATGGCATCCCTTCCGTCCAGTGTGTCAAACACTACACAGCTTGGTGTCATCAGCAAACATCCTGACGATGTACTCAGTGCCACTATGTTGCCAAAGGACATTCTGAGGGTGCCCTCAATACTGACTGTCCATTTGCAGCCTTAATATAAATTCAGATGATGCCACTTGCTGTGTACTTGCAGTTTTTTTAGTTCTGTGAAAGCATTAGGTTCGTATTATTTTTTTTAATACATATTTACCAAAGTCTTTCTGGCATATGACAGGTCTTCTTGACAAAAGGGGTCTAAGTGTTGGAGAACAGAGTAGGAGGGGCATCCAAGGCTCTTCAGGCACAGAAAAGTAGGCACTTGGTCTAAGTGAGTTACCTCTCTAGCCTGACGGGATGAAATAGATGAGGATTCATCCCATGTAACAGAACTGAATTGAGGAGGACCCAGCTGTGGGAGCCTAAAGGCTTAGCACTAGGCTTCAGGTGAGCAGTCCAGTGGACACTGTTTCTGCAGCCCTGGGACAGCTCTGCTGAACTGATTTTGAGGGAGGTGCTGGTTTTATTTCCTTGCTTTGTCTCACACAGACATGTGATTCCTTCAGCCTTGTGGTAGCACAAGGAGGCTGTCAGGGCCAAGGTAACGCTGGTTGTTTTCTTTCTCTAGCAGGTTTGTGTAGTAACTAAACATAAATATCAGGATTTTCACATTCCTATAGTCAACAACTTTCATTTATAGTTTAAATTTCTCCTGTATTGCAATACATTTATTACTATATTTAATGTGCAAGACTATCCAATTAATTAATAAAAAAATCTCCTCATTTTAAGGGATTAAAATAGTATTTTATAGGATGCATCTAGGGCACTAGTTACAAATTAAAATGCTGACATTTGCTTCAGTAATCGTTTTTATGTTGGCGAGCTAGTCCAATAGATAGATTATAGAAAAGATGAATGAATCCACAAATGAATTAAATGATTAAAAGCTTAAGCTGACACTGAAGTTTATATGTTTACTCTGGTATGTAAAACATCTATTGATCTGAAGTTGGGTCAGTAATATGTACAAATTTATTCTCATGCACATCACTGTTATTGTATTCTCTTGTATTAAAAGTATGCTGGGTTGCCCAGGTAGTCTACTGGTACTTTAACCTACACACTGATTACCTAAGCTGCTGCCATTGCACAGGCACTTTGAGGAGCTTTGCTTTTCATGCATTGGTAGGGCTTCTATCTCAAAAATTAAACAAGGTGGGCAGGAAGGAAAATGTTTCCCCCAGGTGAAATTATATTGTCTATGTGCATCAGTTCACTACAGGTGGTGTGTTTTGTGTGAAAGCAGCCTGAGGAGAGTTGCTGGGACTCTTCCTGGATAATCAGTGCTGCTGTGTGCCAGACAACTTTTGTCCGGGGTTCTCAGTGATGCCTCCTCCTTTGGGACAAGGTTGTCCTGAACAAGGGCAGTAGAACAGAGAAGGCCAAGGAGCAAAGATTGCACGAGTTTGGTTGTTGGTGTGAGTAACAGCTACTGGAGAGGGAAGGCATGAGGAGGTCAGACAATCTAAAACATGACCCATGAGAGGCTTGTAAGCTAGGACCTCAGGGTAGTACATCCGTGGAGATTTATTGTGTTTGTTTTCAGAGATTTGTGTTTCTCAAAAGGCAAGCAGGCTAACAGAATTAATTATTTTCAGACTTCTGCAAAATACATAAAGCAAAGTTTCTGAGACTCAAAGTTAAATGCCAAGAGGGTGCACCTAGAATCTGATTGTAGCTGATGCTAAAGTTACAAACGCTTTTAACAAGTGCAGAGCTCAGGTTTAGCTGTTTCAAAGATTCCTGTGACTTGTCCTTCAAGCCATCCAACCTCTTTGGCTCAGTGGGTTTGTTTGCAAACCTGGGGCTGGGTTGACAGGGGTTGAGAACTGAGGAAGCATATTTGGACATTAGCAATGGCCACACTGGAGAATGTGGCTGCTGACTTCTGGTCATGCCTGGAATTTCACAAAGTTCAGAATAGACATCAGCTAAAGCTGTAACTTCAAGTATTGGCCATGTGTATTCTTCTGACCATACAGTTTGCGGTGTCCCTCTATATTTTTTCCTAAACAGAAAAAAATATTTATAAATAATACATTCAATTTGATGTTGAAGCAGTAGAGCACAAAAAGCCAACATATGTAAAACAAAAAAAATATACTTGTTCTCATTTTTCGTATTGTTTACCTAATGGCTAAAATCACAGATTGTGAGAAGCATGGTCTGTTTGACTAATATATATTGCAACACTTTAAAAAAATGTATTATTTATAGAGACTCATATTATTTTAAATTTGTAGATATTTAGTGGCATGGCTTTAACCAGAAAATGTAAACATGCTGTTCTTATGAAGTAACCCTGCAGAAACAACCCATAATGGATGTGACCAGCAGTCCGATGGAGCAGGGGTCCAGCAGGAAGAGTGTGCTAAACTCCATGAGAGTCAAGGTAGTATTGCTTATGACTTCTGTTAGGTTGTAGGTAACTCTACTTAAGGGAATAATTTCATATTAGTTCTTAAGGGTTCTTTTGTCTTTGTAATTGCATTCTCTTGTAAATAAATATGCAGGACATCTTACCAAACAGAAAATATGAAGCCTTTTACAGTAGGGAATTACAGTATTTAGATTTATGTCATGTAATGAATTGTTGCCTGAACACTTACTTCTGAGAAACTTGGTCCAGCTGCCCTGAAATAACTGCTTGCTCCATCCAGATTCTTATAAAAAATTCTATTAAAATTGGGATCTGAACTAATGTTTGGGTTTTTTTTAAAGGCCCTGTTTTGCTCAGATCAGCAATCTGAAATTTCAGAAGATAAGCATTTCTCAACATCAGAAACCTGAAATGTATTTTAAAAGAAAGCCATTTTTTCTAATGCATTCCACAGTGTCTTGATGCCGAGTAGTGCAAAAAAATTATGAAGCAATACATCTAGAGCAATGTTGTCACTGGACCATCATAGAAAGTGTGATTAGTCTCATAATGAATAATAAACACTGTGCAGCTGGAACTGCAGGGAGGAAACATGTTCATGACTGCACTAGTGGTCTCATGGGCTAATTGTGGGTGTTAAGGTCCCCTCCCTTCCCCAGAATGTAGAAACAACGTGTAAAGTTGCTGTTCTGTCATTTTCTGTGCATAGGCTGCTAAAAGGGTATAGAAAATGAATTTTAAAAAATATTAGTAACATGAAAAGTATTCCCTTGCATTGTTATTCTAGGATAATTTGTGTGGCTCACTGCAACTCTAGTCTTATTATAACTATCAGCTGCATCTTCTTGCTTACTTGTGTATGCTTTTATCCACAGCAGATTAAAACCAGAAGATCAGTTTCAGCTCTATACATGTTTGCCAGTTGATCCACTAACTTAATCATTTTATTCCTGCAGATGGGCTTCTTCACTCCCATCTGCCATGCAGATCTTTAAACTGTGGTGGGAATTGTTCATGCAATGTTGATGTATTACATGAGAGAGGAATTTACTGTGGAACAAATAACTTTTATTCTCTTTTATCAGTTTTGAATCAATGTATTGATACATGGTTAGTGGTTCATGTAACTTCATGGCTTCTTTGGCAGTTACTGAGAAGGTGGAAATCCTCGAATAGTGTCATTGCAACATGGCAACGTATGCGACATCATTGTCTACTGCAGTGGTTGTTAGCAGGAGGATGGAATTAATCCAGCAGCCCAGGGATTTCCAGAGAAGCTATTCTAATTTTGTCCTGGCACATACTGCAAATAATAAAGCTACCAGTAGGATGAAGTTCTTGATAGTGTCATCTTTGCTTCACTCTACATGGAATATTAACCATACATCAGTCATCTGACTATACCTGCACCTCTCAGTCCTATTGCCAATTACTGGAACCAGCTACCCTCCATATATATTTTAGAAATTAGTCTCTGATTATTAAATCATGACTGCATGTTAACACCCATTATTTTTATAAACCCACTACAGACTCCTATGCATTATAAATAAATTGTATTAGCTCCAGTTTATATGAAATATTTATTAATATTATGGAAAGAGCTCACTTTCTGCGCATAGTTATTAAGACAGTTTGGATTATAGAAGATTGCAAATGGTCAATTATATAAAATTATGAGAATAGAGACTTAAAACTAGGCTCATAATCCTACTATGAGAAAGACACAGAAAACCAAGATTCCAACTGGGTTCAAGAAGAGTGACATGCTTTATGTTCCATAATTATCTTTATTTCCCAGTAGTATTGCTATTGCCAGAGCTCAATTTACTATGTGCCAATGAAAGAGTAATAAGTTGCAGACACTTCTATATCAGATGAGAGAGTTTCACTCTCTGGTATTGTCAGAATATAAACCTGTAGAGTTCAGATGATTCTAGCTCTATGTGTTTGACTCAGGGCAATTTTGGAATTTGGGCAAAATTCAGTTATAAAGTAAATGGTTCTTGCCAAAAACCCTGCTGGAGATGGGCAATGATGCTGGTAAAGTCACTGAATATTAAGCAGCTGATTGGAATTACAAATCTAATATTTTTGTAAATTTAGGTCAAAACTCCTAACTCAGTCTTTGAACTATTCCCTAGTGTGGTAATAAAACCAGAAGCCACAGCAGGAGCACTGAGGCTGTTGGTTTGCACTGCTCCTGTTTATAGACTAGGGAAGGACATGGCTGGGTGACAGGAAGAAGTGCTTTTTAAGTATTTATCCACATCTTTGCTTTTCTGTGGGAGCTTGGGTAGACCAGACAAATACCTCCGAAACCCTCAACCCAGTGGTCCAAGCTGGTCATACAGCTGCCCATTCATTAGATTTCTCATGAGGGGTTAGAAGCTTTTGAAAAGTAGTACCTTTTTGTTTTGGTAGCTCTTCTAAGTATGGTCTTTTACATAAACATGATTAAACTGTTTACCCAGCCTCCTCCCATCCACAGCTTTCTTCTAACTAAATCTAGGTTATGTCCCTAGTTAGAAAATTTTATTAATAAATAAGTTAAATGTTTGTACAGCACCTTGAAGCTATAAAGTGTTGTTTCTCATTTATGATACAACAATTTTATACAAATATATTTGATGTCCTCAGATCACTTGGACTAAAAGGAGTATATTTCCTGTTGAGAATAGATTTTGCTGGTGGAAAACTCCGACTTATGAAATGCAGACTGCTGTCACAGCATTCCATTCAGGAAAATAACAACATAAAGAAACATAAACTAACCTAACATAAACCTTTTTGCCTCAGTCTGCTGTAGCAACCCCCCTTTCCCAGGCATCCTGAAAGTAAACTAATCACAGGAAGGAGACTGGGGAACTAAAATCCCTCCCTCTGTAAGAGATCAGGTTTGTGACCACCTCAGGAATTTGAACCTATGTAAGTCCATAGAACCCAACAAGATGTGTCCCAGAGTCCAGAACTGGGAATTGGCTAATGTAGTTGCAAAGCTATTCTCCATGGTATTTGAAAAGTCCTGGCAGCCATATTGGCACCAGTGCTGCTTAATAACTTAATCAGTGACACAGACTGTGGGATCAACTGTACCCTCAACAAGTTTGCAGGTGGCACCAAGGCAGCACACCTGAGGGATAGGATCCATCCAGAGGGACACTTGGAGAAGTGGGTCCATATGAATTCATGAGATTCAACAAGGCTAAATGCACTGTCCTGCACCTGGAACAGGACAATGCTTGGTATCAGTATAGGCTGAGAGATGATGGGATTGAGATCAGGCTGTGAATTAAAAGCTGAACATGAGCTGACAATGCCCACAAAGCAAATCCTCTCCTGCGTTGTAAGAAAAGACGTGTGGCCAGGAGATTACTTCTCTTTTGTAAGATCTCACCTGGAGTACTGTGTCTAGCTCTGGAGTTCTCAGCACAAGGCAGGTGAACCTGTTGCAGTATGTTCTGAGGAGGACCACAAAATTGATAAGAGGACTGGAACACCTTTCCAATGAGGACAGGCTGCAAGAGTTGGGGTTGTTCAGCCTGGAGAAAAGGTGGCTGCAGGGAGACCTTGTTGCAGCCTTCCAGTCAGTAAAGGGGGCTTATAAGAAAAATGGGTTAATTTTCTTAGCAAGGCCTGTTCCATCAGGACAAGGTGAGATGATTTTAAGTTAAAAAAGAAAAATTACACTAGATATAAGTAAAAAATGTTTAACCAGAACAGGTTAGGTTGGACAGTGCTCTAAGCCACCTGTTCTGGTTAAAGGTGTCACTGATCATTATAATAATTTGCAGTGTTAACCCTGCAATTTATAAATATCTGAAAGAGGACTAAGATATTTCAAAATACCTGTTCTTCCTTGTTTAATCTGAATTGTGTTGCTCTGCTGGTTGTAGGACCATCTGCAAGTTTTATTACAGTGGTATTGCATTGCATTTAACTCTAGTTAAGGGTCTATTTCCATAATGTATTTTTATGAGTTTATCATTTAGACATTTTAAAATGGCAACATAATGAAAATCATAATAGAATTAGAGAGCCTTTCTCTAGAAGAACAATTTTCTCCATAGCTTGCTCCTATGGGTACCATTTTTTTTCATCATTATTAAGTAGAGGAATGCCAGGACTTGCTCTAAAGTCCAAGACTGCAGTCAGGGATAGGGCTTGCTCTGAACCAATTTTCTGTCACTGTAGTAAGATGTATGATAAGACTGAGAGGAAATGTAGTTGAAGTCAAAGTTCTTTTCTCTTTGCACACATAAGACAATGCCTTTCTCATGTGTATACCAGGCTGTATTTTACTATTATAAGTTTTCTTTGACTTCAGGTATCTGTAGCATTCTGATTCTTGAGTGTTGAAACTGTCAGGTAGTGCCTTGGCAAGCACAATCTACTTTTTCTCGGGAAATATTTCACATCATTACAAAACTTTTCAACCCAACAAAGGGTAGTTTATGAACTATGTCACTGCTTATGCCTGTCAAGAGGTAATATTTTGCTGTGATGGAGAAGAATTGTGCCTAAGGACACCAGAGAATGCACATACATTTTGGGTAGAGAGCAGTTGGACTTGTATAACAGCCATGTCAGAATTTGTGTGCTTGTAATTGAAAACTGATAGTGGATAATTAAACCATGACAACAGATAGCTTCAAAGATATGCTACCAAGGTTACGGCATGCTATTGATGGCATTAACAAATCTTTAAGGTGGAAAATTCTGAATTCACCGTTAGGCTGACTGCTGTCATTGAAGTCAGCTCGCCTAAAACTCCTTTTCCAGCTTTGTGACTTTTTGTCATGCTGCTTTCTGATACCATCATTAATCCCCATCTTTTATCTCAGATGTTATCCTGAAAAGCATTTCTGTATGGTGATCTTATCCCTAGGAGCTTCCTCTTTCCAGGTTATGGCCATTCACTTCCTGCATTGGCCTCTTCCTCTTTGGCCAAAGGCAGGTATTTCTGCTATTCCTTCTCTTAGATCCTTTTTCTCTGCTATTTTCTATCCTATGGAGACCAAATGACAGGCAAACTACAGATGGAATTAAACTGACTAATCCTCAAAGTCATTACTCCAGACTTCTACCTATGTTTTACAAATCTGGAAACTGGTAATGATTTTTCTGTGGATAATCTATTACTGGTGCAACTTTGTTGTCTCACCTTTTCCTATATCTTATCAATTGAGAACAAGCCCATAGAATAGAAACAACATCCTCTACCTCTGTGTCTAATAATGTACTGAGACTTGCTGATTTCTCTACCTGTGATCCCACACCTGCAGCACCACTCTGCATTATCAGACTTTTCTTAACTATCTCATGGGTATTGTATTAAATATGCAAAATGGTATTGCAAACATGGAGATCACTTCAGTGTATGCTTTTTGCTTCTGTAATACAGCAGTCATGGGAATGGGCTGCTCTACTTTAGCCTACCTCTGCTAATCTGAACACCCAATACTCTGCCATAGCTTCACCAATATGCAGGACTTCTGTTTAGTCAAACATGTTTATCCCATACCTGTTTACCTGCCTAAATCTGTGATTTCCTGTTTAAATCTTATCTTGCAGATTTTTTTTTTTTTGATGTGTCATTTGGATGTAGAAGCTTCTTTCTTTGGGTGTGTTGAGGTAGCCTATCAGTGCAGGATTCCTGGTCCTGTGTGACCTCAAAGGATTTGTCCACAAGAACTTTAAATCACTTCAAGCTGATCAGTAAGAGCATTTACTGTAGATATTAAAATCCTGAACTCTTTAAGAGATCTTCACACCACATAAGCTATTATGTAGCATCCACACAGTCTTTTGATTTTCTGAGTCATTTAAGTCTTACAATTTCAGTTCTGTGAGAGAAGTTTTCAATCTTGGTCAAATGTTTTCTCGGATTTATGAAGCTTCCTGGCTGTCACCTGGGATAGTGACCCAAACCATATTTTTAATGCGTACAATTTACTTCTTGAGACTGATGCAGGTAGTTGTGAGGTTGCTCTGTTTTATTCTTCACCCACCAGATTGTCTAACTGGGAAAAGCTGCAGCTAATATCTGAAGTATTTGTTTTGTTTGTGATGAATTGTAGAACTTTTCCTTGTTTCCTGAGCAAATAGAAAGACTTTTTCATGCTTTCTTGGGTGAAATTGTGTACTTATTTACACAAATGTAATGGTACTGATATCCATTGGATTGTGTTGTGTTGTTAGAGCAAAAATAAATCAATCCAGTTTCTAATTAAAAATAGTAGTTCTTCTGATATTTTTTGCATTCTTTGTAACATGTTTACCTTTCAAAGAAACATGCAGTATGTTGAGAGCACACTAACTGGCATGGTGGTTTTCAGAGCAATTGCTTTAACTGGAATCTACAGTAAATCGAAGAGTAAAACCTAAGGTAAATAATGGGAACTTCATAACTTTCCATTGCACAACAGGGAGTGCTACAGGAAAGCAGTCAATTTCTATACAGCTTTATTTTTCAGCACTGGATTTTCAGTGGATAATGTGGTCTGGAACTGAAATGTACAAAAATAGCCTTCACGTAAGTTAAATGCTTTCCCCAGCACTCCTGTCCAAGTGTCTGATCCAGAAATAGTGAGTGGTACATGCAGGAGATCTCTGAGCTCTACAGCTCTGTTAGCCTGGCTGATGAGAGGAATGATGTCGTTTGTGTGATGCTGTGCAGTGTGAGGCCCTCTGCCTGTTCAAGGTGGGTGGTGTGTCCATAGCACAGGGTGGGCGAGATCTCCATGGAATGTGGGGGGAACCAAGAGGTGCATCTCAACCACTTCTAGAGGTGAGCACTGCCTCTCGCCCCTTTAAGTTGTCCCATCTAATGAGTCTTTAAACCCTTTGCTTGTCTGGTTTGAGTTCTTTCTCTCCAGCTTTATTCTTCTGTTACTGTGAAACACATATATAGACATATAACATTCCCCAACAAAGTGTGGGAAGGGAATTTTACTTCCCCATACTTAGAATCATGTTACCTGGATGTGACTTCATTAGGAGTTACGGGACAAATACACATTAAAATACATGAATAATTTAGCTGTTGAAATATTCCTAACTAACAAAATTAGCAATATCCCTTTCACCAACCCAGTGTAGGAAAGGAATTAAGTGTGGGCAAGTGAACTTGCTTTATTTTGATGAGAGTATGAATTGCACTTTTTTAAACCAGAATGCTCCCCAATTCCACATCCCACTCTGAAATTCAGAGTGCAGGGCTACAGGTAGCTCAATGTCAGCCAGTCAAGCCTCCTTCTTTTAGATCATTCAGTTTCTCCCACTTTCCTATCAGGCTTAACATCACACTAAATCCTTAATTTAAAATGCTTCTTAATTTTTGGTTTGAATTAGTCTGCCTTCAGCTTTCATCCCCTGCTTCTTGTTATGCTTTTGCCTGCTATAATAAAGATCCCTTTAGTGCCTGGTATTTTGTACCCACAAGGCACTTATCTGTTGTAATCAACTCACCACTCAATCTTCTTCTTGATAAGATAAACAGATTGAGCTGTTCAGGTCTCTCATTGTAAGGTACTTCCTCCAGCTTAAAATAATGTATGTGAGCCTCTTCTACACATTCTTCGATTTTTTTAAACATCTTCTGCCTTGCATAGCTTCTCATATCTAAAAGGAGCAATCTGCCACAAAAATTGCTTTTTTTTCTTTCCCTAAGGAACAATAATCATACAATGACCCTATGCAAGCTTCAAAATGACAAGTACTGGATTTCTTTTGACAGCATTCATTTATTTGGCAGGGAGGCCAGCTGTACAGATCTGAATCTTACGGCTTCCCTTTCGCATGTACCAGACTGCAGTAAAATCCTATGATTCATCAGATGGAAAAGTGAGCACATGTGTCCAGAATAGGCCACCTAGTCATGTCACGGCTGCTAACATGTTGGACTTTAACCTGGAAGGTTTGTGAAGGGCTTAGGAATAGCTTCGAACACCAGGACAAAGGTAGGGATTGTGCAATGGCCGGTACTGCTGTGCCAAACCTGTGAGCATGCTAATAGCATCCTGATTTTTTTATTTTAAACCTCTGATATTGAGTAATAGCAAACATCACAAGTGTGGAACACTCTGGGAAGAAAGGCAGGTCAAACAAGTACCACTGTTAGGTACTGCAGCCTTTGCAGGATGAGAAGGGAAAGTTTGTCCTGGCTCTTCAGGGGAAGGCTGAGAGCAGAAAGAAATTACTAGTCCACCTGCAAATGTCATGCAGACCACTTATTTGCTATTCTTGTGATACTTACTCGTATTATTGGCAGTGATGTGGTCCAAGAACCAAATGGTACAACCCACTTGAGTGACTGGTGGTGAGTTTACAAAAATTGTGATTTACCCAAATTTGGTAACTACTTCAGATAAACTACCTCACTTCAAAATACAAAGTAAGTTGTACATAATTAAAAAGGTAGTTTTAGGGTTAGTGAGAAGAGTAGTAGAAGAATAAAAGACACACTAATTAAGTTTATATTTTGAATCTATACACCTGGTGGAATCAAACTGCCTTTTAAAAGTCAAAGTGAAAAACAGGCATCTTCCTCCTGATGCAGTCTTGCAGAACTTGGCTTTTCTGTTGTCCATCCTGCAACTTCCACAGGAGTGCAGGGAAACTGCCCACAGAGACTTCACTCTGTGATCATGGTCTAAATAGCTAAAAATACCTGCACTCTTATACAGGAATGGTATGTATGGTGAAATACATGACATTCAGGCTTTCAGTTGCTAAAGCAGATGATGTGTCAACAGTCATCTGTGGCCAAACAGTCATGGTTCAATAGCTTTTCTGTGCTGTTTAGAAAAAGCTCTTTAAGAAATTGCTAATACCTCATTTAAAACCTTGATCCTTTTGATGTGATGACAGGGGGTCAAGCTCGGAGGCGGTGTTACAAGCAGAAAGATAGGAATTTTCAGCATATAGAAGTATTCATTAATGACTCAGAAGCAAGTGTGCCTGGCTACTAATTGGAGATCTGTGTGCAGAAGGGTTGTATTTATGGCTTCCATACGATCTCACTTATATTCATTCTGCTGCTTACAAGGCTATCTTTTTTGGCAGAAAAAACTAATTAATCAAATTTCCTTTTGTAAATGACAGAGCATTGGGAGAGACGAGGGCAGGTAGAACATGCAGCTGAAATGCCAGAAAGATGCTGTGCTGATAGGGCTCATATCAACAACTAGTGAAAGAAATGTCAGAAAAAAAGGAAAGCCTCTATTCTAGTGCTCCTTATGTCAGTACATTGTTGGCGAAACCCAGCTATGCATGTGAATTCTGAAGTTACATTTTTATGATTCATTGTTTTTAAGCAATGCACCTAAAATCTAGTCTGCTTACCATCAGAGTATTTGAATTACCATTTTATGTTCTCAGCTGATGCAATTTTTTTCATTCTCAGGGTTTTTGTTGGAGTTGCTGATTGGTTGCTGTAGGGTTTAGGTAGGGAATGTGATCCTGCATCCAATGGATATAGGGTATACACTCTCTGCTGTTTTCACATTTTATTTTTCTTGAGCAAGAAACAGATATAAACAGATTAAAAAGGTATCTCCATCCTTTTAAGGGATTGAATTATGCATTCTCTGAAACAGTTTTATTGGCACAGAAAACTTGGTATTTAGACTCTCTTTCTCACTCTGTATCATAGGCTAACAGATAGGAATTCACATGTTTCTACTGGCAGAACACCTTTTCTCCTGTTCTAGGAAGGCCAGATTGATCAATTTTTTTAGGATCATAAATACACCATTGACCCTGTGTGCTATGTGCTAGCATACTTTGCAAATTCATTAACACTCTCATGTTTCTTACTTGCTGTCCAATATGGCTATGAAAAGAAGGCTCCATCACTGGTACATGGTCAGAAAGCAGTAGCTGTTAATGAGAGTCCACCTCCCACTTGCACATCAGGGGCATTATTAACAGCAGTATACTGTGCACAACTGTGGTAGAGGTTAAATTTGTGTTGGTAATAAATGGAGAAAGACTGGACAGGATGGTTGGCCACATATGTAAGCACACCGTCCATGATGCCAGCACTTTGCAAAGAACATTGGAGAAATTAACTCAGATGTCCTTCTAATCAACCAGCTTTTCAATGTCTAGTGTAAGCTCTTTACTCTTTGTAAGGCAACACTCCCAAGGAGGATAGAGGCTTGTTTTTAATGAAGGCAGTTTTCTAATAAATTACTTCTGACCCAGGGGATACTTGGGGGAGCAAGGTAATCCCAGAGTAAACTTCTGCATTTTCCTCAGGAAGGTTCTCGGATTGAAGCTTTGAAAAGATGTATATGACATTTTTAATAGGTTTCAGCAGAGGCTTAACTTCCTATAATGTTAAATATTCTTTCTGAAACAATGAGATTCTCATACCAGGGGCAAGACATGAGCAATCTTTTTGTGTGTGCACTAAAGTAGATGATTTTTTGACCATGAGCAATCTTTTTGTGTGTGCACTAAAGTAGATGATTTTTTGACCATGAGCAATCTTTTTGTGTGTGCACTAAAGTAGATGATTTTTTGACCATGTTAAAAAATGTAAAAATATTTTCTTTTCCCAAGTACAGTCTTATTATTTTCCCATTTAACAACGAGTTCCAGTGTTCAGCAATGTGCACATAGGGAACTCATGCTTTTGGTGGATGTGACAGTACATCAAAGCTGTGTCTGATACAACTGATGCCTATGCACTCCAGCTCTGGCATGGAGCATGCCGGCATGGTCACTGGCAAAGCTTACCATGTAGCTAGCTGCCCTCTCTGGCCTGAATATACAGATAATATGGCTCTGCAAGTCCAGTGAAGCAGCACTTTTTTCATTCAGGTACAAGTAGGAAACCTGAAATTGTCATTTTTCAACAAGATGTACTGATTTGCATTTACAAGGTTGGGAAGAAAACATGCGCTTCATCTGCTTTGACAGTTGGCCTTCTGAGTTACACTTATCAGCCATATTAGCCCAGCAGCCTCTGGCAGACAAGGAACAGGGGTTGGTAGTGTTGTTCTTGCCAATCAAGGACAATGCGTGGCTCTGGATTTCTGCATTCTCCTCAACACTTTGGTGGCATTTGTAAATGTGACAGCTGTGAATTAGCTCAGCTACTTACAGGCTGGATTGCACATGGCTCACTGACAGGGAAGGTGCAATAGATTTTTTTTCTTCCCTTTACTTAGTGTTTGATATCCACCAGGATAGTTGTGGCAGCCAAATATAATCCTGGTCACAAGCCTCAATAAGACTCTGCTGATCTATTTGCCTTGCTAACAACTGTGGTCAGGCTCGGCAGGAGGATCTTCCTTTTACAACACTCTGTGGTTGTGTTATGAGATAATGAAGATGAAGGAGTCTGCACACCTGAATTCCTGCCCTCGCAGAGGACTATGTTTCACCCTTGTTTGTTGTTCTGGCGTTAATGGTGTTTCTACCTTTCATATGGCCTGTTTGATTGGTGTTTCCCGTTGGATGGGGCTCTGTAATGAACGGTAATGTATTGTGAGAAGTTCATGTAGCCTCTGCACCACTACTCTGTTTTCCTTAGTATAAATAGGGGAGGAAAAAACCCACAACCAGTCAGCTTTCAGTTTATGTATTCTTGACTTGAATTTTTTTCCTGAATTTCTCTGCTGTAGTAAACAGAAGTGAGCTTTTCCTTAGATTGTATTGTCCTGTCTGTATACACAGGTGTGTAGAAAGTGTCCAGTGGGGTGGGAGGAGACGAGAAGGGAAGGTCAGGGAGACAGAAATTAGCCACAGCCTTAAATCTGGCTGAGATGGTGTAAGGAATAGGTTCCTAAAGCCCTGTTTTACTTTGCAGCAGGCTGTCAGCTGATTGAGTTGAGGTTGGGGCATTCATTCACACTGGACCATTCTATGGGTGACTGGCAGACACTTGGAGACATCACCTTCCCTTGTTGAGAATCACTGGGGGCCACCAATGGGTTAAGTAGGGGAGACACATTCCTGCCTCCAGACACTAAATTTCTCACTTCTGCCTTCTATATGAGTCACAAAAATCTCTGTGTTCTTATTGGTTCTGGTGAGATTTGGCTGTGCATCAACAACAGTGTCTACGTGTCCTAAAGCAGGGAGCTTTCCCTCCTCAGACCTTGCTTCTGCAACACCTTGTTGTATAGGCTTAATCCTACAGCTCTTATGTTCCATGCCATGGGTTTGGGGCACCAAGTAGAGGATTGGCTTGAAAAACGATTTTCTCTTATAAAAGTGATTTCTGTGATAAACATATTTATATACATGCACACCCTTTCAGACTGTTACTGATCTCCTTTAGTCTCTTCAATACTTACTTCCCATGCAATTCTGCAGTCACTACCAAAATTGTTTGTGGAAAATACTGCCCTTTCTGCCCCCTCACATTGCTAAAATCCAACTTTAGCCTGGGAAAAAGTGACTTAAAGTATCCATGGTCACAGGGTGAATTTTGTGACAGACTGGTCCAGAGCTCCATCCTGGAAGCAGTCCTGCCTGTCAGCTGAGCCACTGCAGTATTTGTAATTTTTATGTATTAGTGATCTGGCATCTTATGCCATATAAAATTAGCCCAGCATATGGGGAGCGTAAATTGGAAGACATAGGTTTGAGTAATGAACGAACCATTGACTATGTTAATTGGCTTCATGGGCACTGAGTTTGGTGTCTGCAGAGTAGAATACCTTCAGCCATTTTACAATAAATAATAAAAATGGGAGTCCCTTTCTTGGGGATTATTTTTTTTTCCATTTTGGCAATGGCAAATATTTTCATCCTCCTATTACGGTGATTACTTTATGCACAGCCTGATTCTCTGCATATTGTAATGAATGGCTCTTACAAACAGGGGAGCCAACATTTTTTTCCTTCCAGATTTTAACGTAGCTGCAGTTGATAATAAAGATCGATGCATCTGAAGGTGTTCATCCAGTTATAACATCAAAACAGTAAGGAAAGCAGGAATCACTGTGCTCATAAGAGCTGTAAATATCCCCTAAGACTGAATATCAATTTTCAAAAAATAAAGCTTGCTATAAAAAGAGAACTCCAGGATGACATTCTTTACAATAAGATTTAGTTTATGATTTTTTACTGACTACAGCAGTTTCCAAGCTTGCCAGGCTGATTTTTATTTTTTTAAATTTTTTAGCTGCAAACGTTTTAATGGCCGTCATGATTCCTCTGTCTGATCCTAATTCTGCAGCAGGTCACAGCTGACTTCTGCACCAGAGTGACCTGCTGCACTGTGTGATGCTGAGTCAGCAGCAGTGCCAACACTGGGCCCTATTCCTAAACCTTGCTTGGCAGAACCCTGATTCCTGCAGGGCTGGGCTTGTGCTCTGTCCTTCCAAAAGTCATGGACTGTTCTGGGTGGAGACAGGGGATCTGGCATAAACTGGGAACCTGGAACATGGTTGGGAAGTTGTTTCCTGCCATTTAGCTCCCTGTCCTTGGTGCAGTTCTTGCCAAACACAACTGCTGCAGTTCGGTGCTTTTACTCTGCTACTTTGGTGAAGGGTGAACTTGTGAAGTGTGAGTGCAAGCAGTTTCAGTTACACAGTATCACAGTATCACAGTAAGGATAAGGTTGGAAAAGACCTTAAAGATCATCCAGTCCAATCTAAATCCAACTAAACCAAGTAAACCTAACTTCTAACATCTAGATCATGCCACTCAGCACTTCATCCAGACTAACCTTGAACACCTCCAGAGACAGTGACCCGACCACCTCCGTGGGCAGACCATTTCAAAATCAGATCACTCTTTCAGTGAAAAACCTTTTCCTAATGTCAAGTCTAAAACTTCCCCGATGGAGCTTAAGACCATGACCCCTGGTCCTGTCTCTAGTGTCCAGGGAGAAAAGACCGACCCCCGCCTGACTACAACCACCTTTTAGATAGTTATAGACAGCGATAAGGTCACCCCTGAGCCTCCTCTTTTCCAGGCTAAACAAACCCAGCTCCATCAGCCTCTCCTCATAGGGCTTATCTTCTCACTACAAAAAAACAGGTGGGCGGGGGGAGAGGAGATTGAAGAGAGGGAAAGAAAGAGGAAAGGATGACTTTTCCTTGCAAAAACACCTTCCCTGTGAGCAGGTATGCTTTTTCCTTCATGCCTTACAAACATACCTCAGTCCTTACATTACATTTTACCATCTGTGTTTTGGGAAACGTGGGAAGTGATCTTCCAAATGGAATATTTTAGCTTTTGGCTGTGGCTTTTTGGAGCTATGTCTACATCCAGAAGTTGGGAATTAGGATCTAAGGAGGACATTCTTTGGGCTGGTTTTGAATACCAATCACCTGCTTTTTAGGTGCTGTTCCTGTGGTTTTAACTCCAAGCAAATGAAGGAATTTGATAATTCTGTCTGTCCTGGATGAGAGATAGCTGATGTAGCTCTAACTTAAATATTTTCCTCATCTGGTCCTAAATCATAATTCATAAATGTAGATCATTATTCATGGAAAATAAGTTACAGAAACTCTGCTTTTTGTTGTACCTCTCTGATAATGTGATAATCTGCTTACCCATGCAAGCCTTCATAATGGAAATAAGTATAGGTATATATGTATGTGTAAGAGCCCAATAGTATTGTTATTGTTGTGAAAATGTTCTAAGGTTTTAAATGGGTAAGGTTTTTAGAAGGATAATGTCTTTTATTACATCAGCAGTTTTAGTTGGATCACACTGGCAAATTCTGGTTTCAGTTCTCTATCGGCCTTGCAACAGTACTGCCTGTTTGATGCAATGCTCATATTACTTTTGTTTGTTGTTATTTACACTGCTACTCAGGTTCCCCTCTAATCAAGAACAATTAAAATTCAATTAAAGGATTGAGAACAGTCCTGAGGAGAAGGACTTGGGGGTGTTGGTAGATGAGAAGTTCAACATGAGCTGGCAATGTGTGAGTGCGTTCCAGAGCCAACTGTATCTGGAGTTGTCTCAAAAGTGGCACCAGCAGATCAAGGGAGGTGATTCTACCCCTCTACTCTGGTCTTGTGAGACTTTGCCCGAAGAAAAGAAGGCTCTGGGGAGCATTTCAGGACCTGGAGGGGGCCTACAGGAAAACTGGAGAGGGACTTTTCTTACAAGACACTCTAGTGATAGGACATGGGGAGATGGTTTCAAGATAAAAGAGGACAGATTCAGATTGGATGTTAGGAAGAAATTCCTCACTGTGAGGGTGGTGAGGCATTGGAGCAGGTTGCACAGACAGGCTGTGGGTGCCCTCTTCCTGAAAGTGTTCAAGGCTAGTCTGGATGGTGCTTTGGGCAACCTGGTCAAGTGAGAGGTGTCCCTGTCTGGGGCAGGGGGATTGGAACTATATTATGTCTGAGGTCCCTTCAAAACTAGGGCTTTCTATGGCTTTATGAAAAACATTTTTGTTGCTTCAGATTGCACCTCTGTCTAAGTATATGGGAATAAATTCTGACAGTGGCCCCTCTAGCCAGAGGCATGCTCACAGTCCATGTTGCTTAGAGATTTCCTATATATAGCTGTCCAAAATTTTCCTGGGTTATTTTTCAGGCATATTGCTCTTTTCTTAAAATTGGATTGCAGAGAGCTCCTTATCTCACAAGTCATGCAGTAGGATCAGGAAAGCAGCAGATTCTGTAACTCTGAGGCAGTATTTTATATCAGCAGCTGATCTGTTCTTTGTTAAGGACTCTGTTGCTGTCCATGTACCTCCAATGGTGAGCAATGACATCATCTGCAGGGATGCAATTTTGAGTAATTTTTAGAAGAGTCATGGCTGCAATCTCCTGTTGGCTTTGATATCCGTAAGATTTTATGAAGTAAAGGAGCTGGGACTCCCACCTCCCATAGGCTAACTTCTGTCTTGATAACAATCTGAGGAACATGGGGAGAATCAGATGTGTAATGCCATGGTAATGAAAAGTTTATCTAAACATGTGCACAGACTTTAAAAGGAAAAAAAAATCATGAACTACACTTGAGGATTTTTGGTCTGTCATGTAGTTTTCATAATTTCTTATATATGGTACATGCAACAGAAATGTGTTTATGTTACTCTGCAGATGACTATAAGAACAGTGCTTGTTCTGAAACCTGAACATCAAACACTTTCACTCTTTCTAATGTATAATTTTAATTCTTTCTAAACAAAGCAGCACAATTCAGGCAGTGCAAAGTTTTTCAGATAGTATGATGAAGAAGATTGAACAACTTAATTGTGCTCTAGATAGAAAGTGCCAAAGGGAATCAATGACTCAGGAGCCAATAAGAATCACAGCTTGGTCAGTCACACTCTCTCTTGCTTTCCATCAGAGAATAGTGATGTTTCTAATTTATTTCTTCATCAAATACATTCTCTTTTTCTTCCAAATAGGTGTTTATAGACGAAACTCACAAACCTGTAAAAATATTTAAGTTTCAATTTCTCTTTACTATTATTCCATTTGTATGGGCATATAAGGTGAAGCACCCTTCCTTTTCCATTTTTTTTTTTCCCATATTGTAAAACTTTGGTCTCGTGCATGGAACATACTTGAAGTGGCTCGTTCAATTTAATCACAGCCCATATATCCTACAAGAAAAGCACAAGTAAAGCATATTAAGTGCGTTTTGCAGGTTCTCCAAACAGGAGCTTGGTAAAAAGCATTTTCTGCTTCTAGTCTTTGTAGAGGCTTTGTTTTGCATAGGGAAATTAAGCACACCTATTGTAGGAATGTTCAATACAAACATCTAGCAGTTTCCTATGGACAGTAAGGAGGCACTTTACCATCTTTTAAAATAACTAGAGCATACCTTTTAGGTTACCTGCTAAATGTGATTCATTGAATGCCAAGGTTTACAGTGGCAAATCTGTGAGAAAAGAAACAATAATGAGGTCAACAATTCTTGAACAGCAGAGATAAAGCTTTCTAGCTGGACAATGATTTCTGTGTGGCTTTTTTTAAAATGTAGTGCATTTACTCATCTCAGAGCTGAGCTGATGGTTACCCATACACAGATGCAGTTAGAAATAACCATATATACCATAGTGGTCAAAACACATGATTGCTTTAATTGTATACAAAACAATGAGTATATATTGTATCACTACTTCTAGATTTCAATTTTTAGCTGCTGTGAATTAAAAAAAAATCCACAAAAACATCCAAAAAGACACTTTTCATCCTGGGGTAGGAGGGACAGAATCAATTTCATCTGTTTCTAGTCTAGGCCACAGCATCTCAGAAATACTGCACAACAACCAGGCACAGAAAGAAAAATAATTCTGCTATCTCACCATAAATCCAGCTGTAATTTAGTTTATTCCTATTGAAATTTCTCCCAGATATGGCTATGTTCAACACTCCCACATTTGCAGAAAATGCCACAGGCTCTTCAGCAATCACCTTCCTTGGGACCTTGGCTTCTGTTTCCCTCTGGCTGGTGGCACAGCAGCTTCCTCCTCACACAGGCATTGGGGTTGCTGAAAGATTTTATTAGCTTTGTTTCTTACTTTTTGTTTTGCAGATGATTTTACTGGGGGAGAGTTGCAGGAGTGTCCAAGCCAATGCTGAAACATCTGAACATGGCTATTTTTTGTGGTGTTGCCATTCTTAGACATGCCAGCCAGTGCCTTTGCCTGGAAATGGGGCAGATTCTGGGAACCGAGGGGCCAGGGCAGTCACTCTCCCAGCATGGATGCCCACAGGGGCTCTTGTTGGCAGCTCCGCCTTTGTAACTGCTATTCTGCTCTCTAGGCAGCAAAACACCCATGAATTTGCCCTTGGATGGCCCTTTTTGACTGGTACCACCTTCACAATTCCTACATCTTTCTGAAGCTTAACAAGAAGATTGGAGTGTTGCATGGTGCCAGGTACCCGCTACTTCCGTCTTCCCTAGGGCTGTAGCTGTGTTCCTGATGAAATAGTAATGCTATGGCAGATCCTATTCCTGGAGGAAGCTGCTTTTCCTGGTGGCTCTGTGGCACAATATACAGGACATGTTTACATGGTCTCTCCTTGCCTTGTGAATTAGTCAACCACAGCAAGCCTCAAGCATGCTTTGCCAACCCTTGTATTGCTGGTACTGCTTGCCATACCTGTGTAGAATGTTCCTGAAGGTGAGGCGATATGTGGGCAGGCTGAACAAACATCTTTTCACAGGCATTTTATGGCATTGCTGATTTGTCCACTTTATTTCCCTAAAATGGAAACCTGAGCCTTTAAACATGAGTATAAAGCCTACACTAGTCTGGCATAATCTCTATACATAATTCTTATTAAAAAAGCAGTCTGCTCAGGTAAAAGAGGCAGGTGTGTGGCAGTAAAAGGAAAAGATGAGAAAAGCACAAGCAGTTCTTGTGCTCACTCATGGCAGCAATTTACTGTTCCCTCCCTGCTCCCACTCTGTGTCTAACGCTGAATCATAGGATTTTAGAGGTTGGAAGGGATGTCTGAAGATTGCTAGTCCAACCTCCTGGCTAGAGCAGGACCCCTAGGGGAGATTGCACAGGAACATGTTGAGGTGGGTTTTGAATGTCTCAAGAGATGGAGAGTCCACCACCTCTGGGACAATGGTTTTAATTAGGATGAAGATTGACATTTTCAACATTTCTGCAAGGGAAAAAGATCTTTCAAAAAACTGTACATCAGAAATGCCAAAGGACTGCTCCATTGGCCACAATAACCCCAGCAGAGACAGACTAGAGGATGAGTGTGTTGGGGAGTGGCTTGGCAGAGAGGGACCTGGAAGCACTGGTTGACAACTGGCTAAATATGAGCCAGCAATGTGCCCAGGTAGCACGAAAGGCCAATGGCATCCTAGCTTGTATCAGGAATAGTGTGGCCAGCAGAGCTAGGAATGTAATTCTCCCCAGGCGCTCAGCGCTGGTGAGACCTCACCTCAAGTACTGGAGCGGGTCCAGAGGAAAGCAATGAGGCTGCTGAAGGGACTAGAAGGAAAATCTTACAAAGAGAGGCTGAGGGAGCTGGCTTGTTTAGCCTGGAAAAGAGGAGACTTGGGGGGGACCTTATCACTCTCTATAACTGCCTGAAGAGAAGTTATACACAGGTGGGGGTCAGGCTCTTCTCCCAGGCAACTAATGATAGGATGAGAGGGCATGACCTGAAGTTGCACCAGGGAAGTTTTAGGTTAGATGTTAGGAAGCATTTCCTCACAGAAAGGGTGGTTAGACAGTGGAGTGGACTGCCCAGGGAGGTGGTAGAGTCCCCATCCCTGGAGGTGTTTAAGAAAAGACTAGATGTGGCACTTAGTGCCATGGTCTAGCTGATATGATGTTAAGTCATAGGCTGGGCTTGATGATCTCAGAGCCTTCTTTCCTCAGAGATTTCCAGCCTCAATGGTTTGTGATTCTGTGATCAGTCAGAAGGAATCTCGTGTTAAAATCAAATTTCCAATTAGAATCAGCTAGCAAAAATAGAAATAGATTCAAAATTTTATTTAAAAGAGGAGCTCTTTTGTTGCTTCGAAGAAATTGTTCTTCAGTTGTGCTGGCTTCAAGATAAAGACCTTTAAACAAAATTGAATTACTCCTGCAGACAATATTGACAATGCTGTATTTTCAAAAGGAAGAATAAGCAAAAAAACATTTGAAATTGGAACAAGAACTAAAATTACATTGCTAGGCCACGTTAAAGTATATTTAAAAGTGCTAGCACAAGAAACCTGAAGCTGCAGTCAGCTCACTCTTCCTGAAAATATAATGTAGCCATGACAAACCACAACTAGCAGCATGAACTTTAGTGCTGTTACAGATTTGATGCAGTACAGGGGCAAGACACAGCAGTGTTCATCCCAGTGACCTTGGCCCCAGCTGGAGAGTAGCTACCCTGTCTCTGTTGGTAGCACCCTTAGATCTGAGACACCAGCTTCAGCTTGTCCAGCTCCAACCTCTCTTGGAGATGGTGCTGGAGAGACAGGCTTAAATGTCTTTGTCCTCAGGTACAAGTACATTACCCGGTGTGTCCTACCCAGATTTCAGCTTCTCCTGAGAAAGAATCAGACCTGGGAAACCTTGAAATGCTGTAATTGTCAAAATGTGCTGGTCAATATATTTTGTATGCTTCCTACTAATTTACCAGCAAATTGTGGTGGGGAAAACATCTTTCAAAGATGCAGAGTGACACTGCTATGAATAGGAGCAGTCCTGACTCGCTTATGACAAAATGTCTGAATTAGGTTTAAGCAAGTGATAGGGTTCCCTTGGGCAAAAATCTCACTTGAGGAGTCTAATGGGATAGAAGGATGGCAGCTCCCCTGGGTAATCATATGAGGAGCTAAACTGGAAATAGCCATAATTTAGTACAAAAGGTTAGATTCATCATGACAGTGTTCTGTTTGGAGTTTACAGATAAGCAGAGGAGGATGCAAAGAGAACTACTAGGAGAAGGACAAGAGCAGCTTTGTCCTGAGGTAGAGAGAAGTTTGTATCACCCTCTCCATTTTTTTTTCTTTTCAGCGTTGTAACAATAGGTTAAGAACTGCCATTTGGCGGGACAAAGCCGCATAGGGGAGGGATCGGGAAGGGTGGTGGTGGGGGGTGTCTCCCAGGGAAGTGTGAAAACTTTTTAGGTTTATTTTTTACTTCATTTTTGAGCTGCAGATTTTCTAACGTTATGATCGGAAGTTACTTTTGAGCGGGAGTTCTCGGCTCTGTGATTGGATATTATTTTGAGCGGGAAATCTGTTCAGTGCTGGGACTGGTTACTTCGACTATTTCAAGGAACTTTTTGGGACTGGTTCAGCCGCCTTCTTGGGGCTAAGCATTCTGTGTTTCGCTGCTTCTGGATCCCTCTGGACCCTCTGCTGTTTGCTGCGGACTTGTGCCTTTTCCTCCCCTGGAGCTGCAGACTTACTGCCTCTCACCCTGCTGGAGTTTCCCTTTCCAGACCCTGCTGTGGGAGCCGCTCCCTACGGAACCCACTTTGCGGTTTCTTCACTACTACTTCTCTGAAGCCTCCTTTTTTCCCCACGGATTTCATCCAGGCTCCAGCGCTCTACCTCCTGCTGCTTCTCTGGCATCCAACATTTATCCTTTCAGGTTTTGGGGGCCAGTGGGTTTTTGGTGTAGAGTACGAGTTTTGGGGGAGGGGAATTACTTTAATTTTGTTAGCATTGTTATTTAATGTTTTCTTTACGAAGTTATTTATTTTTCACTTGTATTCTGGGTGTCAAACTTTTTTAATCACATAGATCAGGGCGGGGAGACGAATTCCTGAACAGGTCTCTCTGCCCCCAAATTTGTTTCAAACCTGAACAAGCTTTTAGAGTACGTCCATAGAAATTATTTCCCCCAGTAAGCACACATGCCATTACTGTAGTTCCATCTGCATGTCTTGGTAACAATGTCTTGAGCAACGCTGCCAGGGCTGCTGGTCGCATCAGTATCCCAAGAAGGAAATGTGCAGAACTTGTGCAGGAACGAGCACTATTTGTCCTTGTGTACTTTCAACTCTTTCAGAAGGAGTCTGGATTAAATGCAAGTTTAACATTTTCATATATTAATAGAATGCATAAAAAAGAGAATTTATGTTGCTGCCTGTGTTGTTTGCACTGCAGTGTTCCAGTAAAGATGTCAATATCAAGAATATGAATGACTGGAAATACTTTCCTGATGTGGTAGTTAGAATAGGCTGAAAGGAAAAGTGTTTCTTCAAAATATAGTGATTGATTCTACGTTTTAATGCTTCCTACTATATGTACGCTTGTTTTTATTACAGCATAAAGTACTTTTCTGTGGTACAATAAATAGAAATACAGCATGTGCATGTGTATTTATTACATTTGTGGCTGATATGCTTCTGGTGAAAATTAGGAATAGAAATAGCACTACAAATACTAGGCCAACATGACAAGTAAATTTGGAACAAGATAGCAAGCTGCTATCTGTGACCAAAATTTGTACAAAGATTTTCTTTGCAAGGATATAAGGATAAAAATCTGAAACAACTCCACATAATTTATTACACTAAAAAAACTAAATACAGAACGGAAGTAAAGCCCAGCTTTTTGGTGAAGAATTTTTAGAGATTGCATCTAGGCCTAATTCTCAACAGAATGTACATTCAGATATAACTGTTAATAGCTGAAGTCCAAGACCAAGAATAAAACCAGGGTGTGGCCTGATTTTATATGAATTTATTAATTACATCAGTAGTTACAAAAATTTAAAGTAGTCTAAATTTTGCAAAAACATCCGTTATTCAAATCCCACTTCAATGTAGTCTTTTGCCAATTTGTGTTCCATAACATATGTTACTTCCCTTGACAGTTTATTGTGGCCAAACCATTTACTTCTAGCCAGAAAATTGAATACATTATAAAAGCCAAAAGGGAGAAAGATGTATGGTTTTGTCAGTGCAAAGGCATATATTTCCCCCAAGATGATGCTTGGTTGCACAGGAGATTGAGTGCCTACTCACATGAAGACACAGACACACATTTGCCTTGTCTTTAACATGTGTTCATTAGCTTAGGACTTGTTTGCTTACACTTCTGCTCTTCTAGCTTATATGTTTTTGTAAGTCTCCTAAAAAGTCTCTCTTCTCTTTGGCCTTTATATTCTTTATATTCTCTAGGGGAGTCATTTTGGATAGTTTAAATGTGTTGTCTGTGTTTGATCTGGTGGCCTCTTCTGTACTCCTGCATCCACAGGCAACTTTATTTCTCAGTTCTCAGCCCTTTGATATGATATCTAATGTTTTGCCTAGGCTGATGGCTGCACGCTGCTTTATGGGGCAGAGTGCTTGGAAACCTGAATCTGACTTTTGAAAGATTGTCAGAATCTTCCACATCATATCAAAATGCCTTTATTGAGACCTTGCTATTAAGCCACATTTTTAGTCTGCTGAAGGTACCATTGTTTGGAAGAGATGGAAAATTGTAACTACATTAACAATTACTAATATATTTATTGTTTTTTTTCCTCTTAGAGATTCTAATCAAGTAATGACACTGCTTCATTTGTGATAGCAAATGATATACTTTGTGGAAGTAAGCAAAATTGCTACATAATACTGCTTTTTATTAGGATGCAAACTTGTGACAAAAACCACTGAGATAAGCACTTAATTTTAGTGGATAGTAGTTGCATAAAACAGAAGTGATAAAGCCTAAAAAAAGTGTTCCTGAAGGAGTCCTACTGTCAAACCAGTGTATCCAGATTTCTTTCTGCTATTGAAAGAACAACTGATTCAGGTGTATTTCACTCTTAAATCAGGAAAATGACCCATGACTTTGAATGCGAGCTATCCTCAGAATGCTTGCCTTCTTTGAGCCAGTAGTCTATCTTTCAGTCTTATCCAGTGTCCTTTCAACATATTTAACAGCCATACACATACAAGACTGGTGCAGAGCTTGAAAGCATTTTAGACAGGGTTCCACAAAAAGATGTAAGATTATGTGAGAAATGGAGAAATGGAGATTTTTTTTTTTCCTGAAGCCACTGGGAGGTGGATGCAAAGTAAGTAAAGCATTTTGCAGAGATAAAGGGAAAAGCATATTTCAGATCTCAGATTCACAGAGATTATGTGATGATTTCATCTGTGCTGAGCCACTAGGATGCATCTGCACAGATTCTACTTGCAGGCTTAGCTGAGCACTGGGGCTGAGCACTGCCTTTAGGGTCTGAGAACAATGATTTGGAAGAGGGACTAGGAACCTTTCACAGAATCATAGAATTGTTCAGGTTTTAAAAGTCCTTTAAGATCCCCAAGTCCAACCATCAACCTAACTCTACCAAGCCCACCACTAAATCATGTCCCTAAGCTCCAGATCTACAGGAGTTCTAAACACATCCAGGGATGGCAATTCAGTCACTTCCTTGGGCAGCCTGTTACAATTCATGATGATCCTTTCAATAAAGAAGTTTTCTCTAATTTGTAACTAAACTTCTCCTTGTGTAACATGAGGCCATTTCTTCTTGTCCTATCACTTGTTACTTGTGCAAAGAGACCGATATGATCTGCATAAAAGTAAAACATTATTCTTACTGTAATACTTTTCATATTCCCTTTGTTACAATTACTTTCACTGAAGAGACATGCCACTAAGAATAAACTTGATATTTCAACTGCATTATAATAAAATGGAAGATAATTTTCCATAGAAAGAGAGAATAAAAGGAAACATTTTTTCTTTACTGGTGGCATAACAAACTACCAGCTGTTCAGCTTGTCACCAGCTCTACACCACTGCATGACATGGGAAGAAGCAAAGGTTTTATGCACTTTGAAACCATTCATTTGTCTAAGAAGCCCATTTTGAATTATTTGTAATTTTATATATTTCATGACTTGTCACAACCTTAACTGCATTTGAATGCAGTTTCTGTGTGTGTTAAATATAGGCTTAAGTAACTTTTCCCTTACTTTACACAGTGACGAATTATAATTCTCAAAGTATGTATCTTAGAAATATTGAGTGTGTGGTAGGCCAGTGAAAATGGATGTCTTTGTGTTTCACCTCTTCTGATGTGTTCAAGCAATAAATGTTCCGTATGCAAGGGGTCAGTGAAGACACCACAGTATGTCACATAATGTGTATAGTGAGCTTTGCTGTGTTATTCCTCTTTGACAGTTTGACTTGGGTTCAGTGTGTCTTGAATACTGTGCAAGAGTCTTTTTTGTCATCACAGACAATCTTACACTGATATTTAATTTTTTTCTAGAATAGTATAGTTAACTAGTTCTACTGCCAGTGGTGCAAATAGCTTCTTTTAATTTCATTGGACAAACCCTGAGCCTATACAGTGAACTATTTTGTATCAGCTTTTGGAAGCATTTGATCCTAAGCAGTCTTATTCTTCAGCTATGAACCTAAGATCCACCAAAAGCTAGAGTACATTTACAGTATTATAACTGAGGAACCGCTGAACCAAGTTTTTATTTCAATACACCAAAACAACAGATTTCATCTTCTCTGGTGTTGGAGAGGTCAAAGGAAAACTTGGCTCAAAATTTGTTAGTAAAAAAACCACTGACCATCTCTAACAGCATAGATAGGTATGAGCCTGCATTATATGAAGAAAACCCCATGGGCTTGTGTACAATTAAGCCCAAAGATGATTCTAAGTAGTATAGGAAGTCTGTATTGCATATTGCCTTATCTTGTTAATGTCAGTCTGAAAGCATTCCAGGCAAATCTGTTCAGAAAACTAGCAGAGTGTACAAATCCCTCTCAATCTACACAGGATTGCATGGTTATATAGGTATGTATTTTACAAGGCATGAAACGTTGAATGAGGAAAGCAAAGAGATTGTGATCATGTAACAATCAACCACCTGAATAAACAAAGAGGCTGTAGTCAAAAGTCACTTAAATCATCACAAAGTATGCAAATTGAGCCTGTGCATTCAAAAGGCTTTATATACTTTGGTGGCTTTTTTAACCTCTAATGCCATTGGGCTTGATCTTAAGTATGTCTTCCAACCAAAGAGGTTCTGTGATTCTGTTTTATACTCAACAGAATAAGGGAACATGGGATACTCAGTATAGCTCCTGCAGACAAGCAAAAGTCTTAACTGACTGTAATTATAGCAAAGTATCTCAATTTAAAAAAACCCAACATCCCTAACCCCCCAAATCCATACTCACTGTAAGAGCACATTTGCCAGCTGTTCACATGGGAATGGGCCAGGATTCGTCATTTAAAAGAGTACTTAATGCTCTTTCGCAATAGATGTCAAGCTTGGGTTTTTTTTGTCAGTCTTGTGTACATTTCACTATTGTCTTGTATTAAATGTCCTCTGAATCCCATTTTTTACCTCTGTTTTGTTGTAGCCCAACCAGAATTGGCTAAAGGAATAGCTGAGGATCTTACTGATGTTTACACGTGCAAAAGTCAGAGCAGAATGCTCTGTGCTGAGGCCCAGGGCTGCCATGGGGTATGTAGTACAAGATCCAGGTTGCAGCTGGTTGCTTGCTTCTCCTGCACTAATTTAGCTCTGTGGCCTCCTGGGGTCTTGGGACAAACAATTTTTTTTTTGTCTGTTTATGGGACAGGCCATTCCACTGTATATTCCTATGGCTCTTATCCCACTGGTGTTCCTGATAGAGGCATATACAAAGACCTTTTGGGACAAGACTGTTTTAGTCAGGCAAAGTGAGTCAGCTGTAGCTGCTGCCTGGACTGTCCATGGCTGGTATATAGCTCACGAGCAGTTTCCGGGGGGCCTGTTTGTACTGCACTTGCCAGGGACTGTTCCATGGCTGCTGGCACAGTCATACTGTCATGTGCCTTTCTACCAAAGTCATGTTTATACAATGTGAACAGGGAATTATACATATGGTTGTCTGAGGAATTTTACAGAAAACCCCCATTGTACAGACTCGGACAGAAAAATCTAAACCACCAACCACAAGAAAAATTACATGGAATACATAAGAGATGGAACCTGGAGAGACAGCAGTGAGTGCAACGATAGAGAAGGCAGGTCTGAAATGCTGTGTGGTTTTGTTTTCTCTATCATCTCATCTGCTGTCTGCAGCACTTCAAGAAAAAAACACACAGCTTACCTTGTAGAATTAAGGAGAGTGCAAGTGTTGAGGTGAATGTGGCCCTGTACATCACCTGCTTTGCATAGGGCCCCAAAACTCTAGGGATAACGGTGTAAGCCATGGGGATGTAAGTGAAGTGCAGACAACAAGGGAAGCTCAGCAGTACACACTTGATATAATTAAAACAAAGTACAGTCACAAAAGGCATGTACCTGTGTATCTAAAAAATTATGAGCAAAACTTTATGATATGCTCATAGATTCTTCTGCAGCCTGATAGGACTGGCTAAGGCTGGTATTAATGAACACTCTGATTTTTGGTGGATTTTGTTTGGGGCTTTTTTATTGCTGCTTTTTAAAAATTCTAAGGTCAGAAATGAAATTATTTGAAATTTGCAGATGACATGGTATGTATAATCTATATGGCTATTTTCAAAACCACATTTATGGACTTTAGAGTCTAATTCAGATGTTTGCAAAAAACTGCTTTGTCTGAGGAGGAATATTTGGGCTTTCCAGTTTTTGTTGGCTTATAATGTACACAATGAATAAGAACCTGTTTGGCATGTACTGAAGCTTTATAAAATTTAACATAAAAATATGAAGTATTTACCTTATTTAAAGAATTTATTTCTAGGATCTCTTCCTTAACTGCTTTTCTAATGTATGTGAATACATGAGGAAAAGTTAAAAAAAAATTCTCAGTCTAAATTAATTAAATAATGAGATGGTTAAAAGTCATAGTTTGTAGGGAAAAGGGTAACAGAACCTTAGTTATGATATATAATGACCTGCCAATTCTAAAACCAAATTGTTAACTCCTTTTGGGAACCTGAGGATATATTGTGATGTTCATGCACCATCTGATCATATTTTAAAAAAACGTGATAGTAAAGCTTGCATAGACTGTCAGTCTACTTTCCTTTATCAGCTCCTTAAACTACAAGCACAGACACATACCTACACGTGATGACCAATCTGTGCTTCATTTGGAGGATAGAAGATGTATGCATGTGTTTAAGGTAGTAATCTTGGAATTAGAGGGCTTTCTCTAGGCTATATGTTTTCCTTGGGCTATAATTCCATTTTGGTGACAAAATTCAAATTTGTTGTGTAAAATTCTTGGGAATCATGGTATCAACTTAGAAATCACAACTTTCTAAGTGTAAACACTTAGAAAACTTTTTATTTATCTCCTAGAATAAGAGGCTTTAGGTTTTGTCTCAAAATAAAACTCTTAAAAACACAGCTATGATTTTCATGTATTAGAGACTTTTCAAAAATTCAAACACTTAGCAACTAATTTGACAAACATTTTCTGCAGTTGGATAAGCAGGATCTGTCTCTGTGCTTTCCAACATCATGCATGTTAGGTGCTAGTTAGAACTGTGAGATTGAACTGTTCACCAGTTTTCAGTACTGCAGCTCCCTGGTGCACATGCTGAGCACTTGTGGGTCACAAAGCTGCTAAGACGTAGCTGCAAAGACAGGGAAATTTATTTTTCAGTACAGTTATCAGAAGTTATTGACCAAAGAAATCTCAGCAGTTGAGGATGGGTCTCTTAGCAGAACTGTTGTCTGAAAAAAGAAAAAGGATCTCCCTCCTCCAGCTCTGCAGATGAGGAATGAGTGAACTATAGGAGTTTCAGTTAAAGTTAATGCCGTGTTGGCTGACGCAGAGGCAGCTTCAATTCCCTTTAATTAGTTCAGACTTAAGTGACAAAGTATTTAATCAGCAAGCTAACAAGTGCAGCAGCTGACTGTGTGGTGCGTGTGCTTGTGTGTGGGCGTGACTGAAAAAAATAACTAACATTACTTGCCTTGCTTTAAATGAAATGAGATCCCTAATTTTATTACACCTGCAATCAGTTTAGAGGCATGATAGAGCAATAAAAATTGATTCTATCCTGTTTTATTCCTTTAACAAAGTATTTCATTTAAGAAGACAATACTGTAAATTAACTGTTTGGCTTCTCAAGATATAAATTTAAGCCTCATTTCCACAGTGTCTCAGTGAAGACAATGGCCCAGCAGATTTATCTGGATGTAGTGCTGTTGTATTTAAAGCCTATTCTTATTTGCCGCTGATCAGATTGAAGATTGAACCTTCTTTACTTAGAAAAATCGAGAAATCACGATCCAAGTGCATAAGCTTATTAACTTTCAGCACTGCAATTCATTACTTCAAGGTCTTAAGATAAATATTAGGGAAACCCTCTAACTGTTTGCAAGCCAATTAGAGGCTTACTAATGAAGATTACCATCAACACATCACCTTGTGCTGTACTGTCTCCCTGGGTTCATACTGAGTCAAGTCCAGTCTGTGATTTCTGTCTCAGATCCAAAGCCTTTTGCACAGGGGCTGCATTTGCCTGCAAGATTGTCACTCTAATACATTGAACTGAGAACATGTCAACTGGCAAAGGATGGTATACACAGTCCTTTATTGGCACCAAGCTCGTGAATCTCACACACATGAGCTGGAACTGGCCTGTTCACTGTCAGAGTTATTAGTTCTGAGCTGAATTATTGCTGTACCTGGGGATCCCAGAACACAAGGGACTCCGTGTGTTAGGTACACACAGGGCAGAAAGGCAAACCTTTTCTTAAGTGATTTCTGGAACTCAATCAGACATGAGGCAACGGAGTTAGGTGGAGGAACTCAGTCAATATAGGCAGCAGTCTGAGAACAGTAGAACTCAAATAGGCTTTGAAATAAATGAACCTACTACTTTTATTAGCAGCTAACTACCTCATCAACAACGTCATTTATGACTCTACAGAAGGAGAGGTTTTTCACTTAACTGGTAAAAAGCACAACTCAAATGCAAACTTCTCCTTCCAAGCTGAATGACAAAAATCCTGGAAATTGAGATTTTTTTCATTGGTTTCAAAGAGACCACAATTACAGCCATAACAATTAATTTATAGTTGGGGCCATCACAGAAACACAGTTTTGGTTCAGGTCTGGGGGATGAAGTAAATCGGGTGCTAGGGCTGAAATAGCTCAAAGGTGAGTAGGTGGTTTATGGAGAGCAGTGGTTCAGAGCTCTCCATCCCATGGCCCCAGAGCAAGGAAGGGGACATATCCCTACAGTTCTCCCTAACTGGCCTCCTATGTCCACACCTGAGGCAGTGGAAATCAAAAAAGTCTGTAGGGTTATCTCTATTCTTAAGCAACAGTCACACTCCTTGGAATTTAATTTTTAAATTTACATTGGAGGTTAGTTTGAGAAGACAGACATGGAAAACAGACCCTTGAATATGAAGCTGACAGGTTTTATTTAGAAAGTCAGCATATGCACTGCCTGTGTTCATATCTGCTGTGTTCCCCATCTTGACAGGCATAGAGTATGGTGTATTTTAGAGAGAAATGGTTTTGGATATAGATTTTGATTCCTTACATACAACTCCTGTAGCAGTGAACATTTTTAGACAAGTACTAGTTTTGTTTTTCAGTAAAGACTACAGATTCAGTTTCTCTCGTGACTTTTTATTTAACAGCTAGCTGAAGTAAAAAAAAAAGTGTTCTAGCATAAGTCTGCCTAGTTAGGCAAGTTTATTTGCATCTTTTTCTATGCAAGTAAAATACCGTCAGAGTTGATCATAAAGCCCTGCCTCAAGAGACTACAGGAATGTATGATAACAATTTTTATGGTTTTAATTTAATCTCAGGAATGATACCCAGCAAGTAGAATGTTCTACATGAACAATATTCTCATATTCAGAATTCCTTTGTATTTCTTAGTAACCTTAGGAGGAATAGGTTTCTCAGGCTAATGCTTCTCTGAGATGACAAAGCAGATGACCTGTTCATAGAACTAATGTCAAGTTATGTTACCTCAGTCACAAAGAAATGCATATATAAGAAATATGTGATTGAAACCCACCTGCTATGTAGCTCAGTTTAAGTCCCAGGTCAAGGAAATATTAGGAGGAAGTTCTTTCTTGAACTAAGATTGAGGAGTATGTACTACTGTTTGAAAATCTTCCTAGAACTTGAAAAATTAGGAAAGCTAAAGAAAAAAAAACCAAAAAACCCAGACATAGTTGTTGCAGTCCAGAGTAGTCTAGAGTCTAGGTGTTGCTAGACCTGTGTAATAAATTGTAGCAACTAAGAAGTAAGACCAAGAAAGTGTGGAGCTGTTTTGACTTGTCTTGAATCAATGTTCTATGAAAGGTATAGATAAACCACTCTGTTTACAGAGTCCTTCTCTAAAGATAAGAATAGCCATAAAGTTTTACTTTAAAAGACATTTCTCAGTTATTAAAGAGGTGGTTCCCACAAAAATATTCTCTTGTGTATAGAAGTGCTACTAAAGACCTTTATCAGATAGTTTCTTAACCTGATGCATAAATACACATGCAAAACCTATTTGCATACACAGCACACCAACAGTGATATGGTACTTATTCATGGTCCTGGAACCAGGTGACTCCTGCCATTTTGGAATGTTGGCATTCTTTGCCTCTGCCATGTGTGGAGGTCATCTGTGCTAACTACCCTTGCTGGAGGCAAGATGCTGGGACTGGGACAGATGCTGGTAAAGAAGTCTGTAGACCCTGGGAAAGCCCTCAAGCAGGGCAATAGATTAATTTAAATTTGTCTCAATGGTTAAACATTATTGACTGTTTTAGAGTTAATATGAAATGAGTTTTGTAAAGTAGCAAACAGAGAAGCCTTAAACCAAACTCAGAGATGGCTAAAAAGCAAATAAAAGATGGAACTTAAAATTCTATTATGCTAGTTACATCGTTAGGTTTCCTCTTAGATTCTGTAATATTTCAACTTTCGATGCATGCAGACTTATCAATATATTTCGTGATTTTTACAACTTTCTTTTAGATGTTATATTGATTCAGTTCAAGTATGAAAAGAACTGAAAAGGATATAGCAGAAATGAAGTATTAATTTTCCTCCAAAGTAGAGGCTTAATGTCTGTAAGTCCTGTGACATGAAACTAAACCGTGGTGATAAAGATTCCTTAGCGAGACTCAAAGTTGGGAAGGTGATGACAGGTGATTGACTCACCTAGTCATTACTAACCTGCAGGTGGGTATGGTTTTGCTGTAGCAAATCAGCACATTTCCTATGTGATCTCAGAAAACCCTCAAGGCAGTTGTTGTAAGATCAGAGATTTTAAGAATAGGCTTTAGAAAAGAAGGTATTTAAAACAGTGGTGGGGTTATGCAGTTTCTGGGAATGTAAACTGTTTTAGCTTCTGAATGTAGCAACAAAGCTGGAACAGATGGAGTACTTACAGAAACTTACTGGTTACTGACTGGTAAGTGAAACAATCTTGTGATTTTTAATTCAAGCCCCTTAAGTGTGTATTCAGATAATAAGTCCTACAGCTATTACTGTTTGTGTAGAAAGCTCCCTAGAACAGTAAGTTAGCACTAAGGCTGGAATACAGAAAGTAAAGGGCAGTGATCACACTGTCAAGGTTTCCACTTTCATTTGAGTGTTAGGACCTGCTCCTGCTTATAGGTGAATATTGCAAATGGACTGACTTTCCATGGAGGAGCGTGCTATGGTACAGTCTGAAAGGTCTTATTCAAATGAGTATGTGGGCACATGAGGAATTTATTCTCTTGATAGGAGACCAGAACTTCTGGAGATCCCTGGACTAGTCAAAGACGTGTTAACAGTGCTTTGCCTTGCTGCTGTGTTTTCTGTGGGCTGCCTGGTTTCTGGCTGGACTAGCAATGCAGATGTATGGTATTACACTGGTTTCGTGGCACTGCTGTATGAACCCTGGAGCCAGTTTCCAGTGCAGACTGAGTACAACATACTGAACAGAGATACAAGAAGTACAAATGGAAATGAAAACTTTTGAGTGACCCTAGGCTTTTATTATCTTGCATTGAATTACCACTGGTACGTAGGAAATATTTTTAGTTTTTATTTATTTTGCTTTGCTAAAATAAAATTGGATAACTAATGTGTTAGTCTGTGTATGTGGGCATGTAAACAGAAGAGGGACAAGGACAGGGAAAGGGGAAAAAAAAGAATCTCCAAGGAAGCTGAGGAGCTTTCTAAAGAACAAATAGTATCATCTACTTTGTGGATAAACTGATTATTTCTCTTATAATCACATCTCAGCTGATGAACTTTGTGATCTTCTTCTGTAAGCACCCTCTGTGACTGTTCTGTTTCATTCTTTAAGAAGATTAAGTGGGTAATCCTGAAGCTCCACAAAACCACCTGTTGTTTGGGCCCCTGTGTAATATGGCTTGTGAGGCAATCCTTTGACAGTTTAGTATTAGGATTGGGAATAAGCTCATTTGTGTACCTGTGTGGCACAGTGCTAGATGTCTAGCAGCGTAAGTAGCTGACCCATAGGTAAACTGCACTCAATCTACCTGCCCTCTGTCCTGCTTTCCCTGCCTAAGGGACAGTCTCTGGCTGCAGGAACACAGTTTTTATTGCTATAATGCTGTTTGCACTGTCTCTTCACCATCTGGCTCTTCCAGGGCTTAAATGTACTAGGTGTTGAGGAATGCATCTGCTTCAGCTGGAAGGGTCCCTTGCAGCATGCCTAGGACAAAAATTCCTATTTAAAAAAAAAAAAAGGTTGAGCTTTAAAGAACAGTCATTCCAGAACTGGGTCAAAATCTGTTGGGACACAATCTGTTGTGGTCAAAAGAAGTATGACCAGTGGATCAAGAGAGGTGATTCTATCCCTCTGCTCTGTCCTGGTAAGACCTCACCTGAAGTAGTGTATCCAGGTTTGGAACTCCCAACACAAGAAGGATGTGGACCTGTTGGAGTGTGTCCAGAGGAGACTATGAAAATGCTCAGAGGGCTGGAGCACTTCTCTTATGAAGACAGGCTGAGAGAGCTGGGGTTGTTCAGCCTGAAGAGGAGAAAACTGTAGAGGGATCTTACAGTGACCTTCCCAATACCTGAAAGGAGCCTGTCAGAAGGCTGGGCAAGAGCTGTTCACAAGGGCATGAGATGATAGGATGAGGCGTCAGGTTTAGAAAAGGGTAGATTTAGAATTAGTCTGGACATTAGGAAAAACTTTAATACAAGGTGGTGAAGCACACTAACAGGTTGCCTAGAGGGGTGGTGTAGACCCTATCTCTGGAAACATTCAAGGTCAGGCTTGACAAGGCTCTGAGCAATCTGTTCTAGTTAGAGATGTCCTGCTTCTTTTAGAGAGGTTAAACTAGACCTTTAGAGGCCCCTTCCAACCCAATACATTATATGATACTTTGACACAAGCTGATGACAGCGAGTTTGCTGATGACATAAAGCTGGGAGGAGTGGCTGACACACCAGCAGGATGTGCTGCCATTCAGTAGGATCTAGACAGGCTGGAGAGTTGAGCAGGGAGAAATTTAATGAAATTCACAAGGGCAAGTGCAGAGTCTTACATCTACGCAAGAATAATCCCAGGTACCAGTATAGGTTGGGGATTGACATGCTGGAGAGCAGTGTAGGAGAAAAGGACCTAGAGGTCCTGGTGAACAGCGGGATGACCATGAGCCAGCAGTCTGCCCTTGTGGCCAAGAAGGCCAATGCCATTCTGGGGTGTATTTGGAGGGGGGTGTGGTTAGTAGGTTGAGAGAGTTTCTCCTCCCTCTCTACTTCTTCCCTGGTGAGATAGCATCAGGGAAATTGTGTCCAGTTCTAAGCGCCTCAGTTCAAGGAGGACATAGAACTGCTTGAGAGAATCCAGCACAGAGCCACAAAGATGATCAATGGAGTGAAACATCTCTCTTATGAGGAAAGGCTGAGGGACCTGGGTATCTTAAGTTTGGAAAAAAGGAGACTGAGAGGTGACATTATTATTCACACATGTAAAGTGTGAGCATGAGGAGGAAGGAGCCAGGCTCTTCTCAGTGTCATCCAATGATAGGATAAGAGGCCGCAGGTGTAAGCTGTGACATAGGAGGTTCCACATAAATCTGAGAAGAAACTTCTTCACAGTGACACTGGAACAGTGCTTCGAAGAGCACTGGAACAGGCTGCCCAGAGAGGTTGTGGAGTCGTCTTCTCTGGAGATGTTTAAAACCTGCCTGGACATGTCCCTGTGTGACTGGATCTAGGTGATCTTGCTGTGGCAGGAGGATTGGACTAGACGATCTTTTGAGGTCCCTTCCAATCCCTAACATTCTGTGACAGTCACTCAGACTGGGATCCAGTCCCGTAGACCACACTGTTTGGCCATCCTACTCCAATGTCACCAAAACAAGTGAAATTCCTAAATTTAAACCCACTACCTTCATTCCAGAGGAACATAGGGACTGTTTAGGATTTTTTTCTGAACAGATCAGTCTTGCAATGATAGATCATACTTGTAAGCTATGCTTTAAGTATTTTGGATCTCCTGCTTTTCTGCCCTGGCAATGCTAAGGCCACAGTCCAACAATATGTTAAGCCTGTGCTTAATTCTAAGCATATTAACAATCTGGTGTTAGTAGCCAGTAGTGTGGCTCTTTATCGCTTTGATTTAAAGACTTCCTTAAATGCATTGCTGACATTGGACCTCTCTTCCACAGGTTAATACATTAGAATTAAAAATTAATAAGTTCAGTTGTATCGTTACCCAAAAAAACTATGTCAATATATTAATATAAGGTTCTTCTCATCAGTAGGTTTATTCTTCCCCTTCTACCCCTGCCCCCCACCCCCCCCCCCCGNCTATAGATGGTGGAGGTATTTGAGTCAAAGACCAATTGGTTGTAATGGTTTAGCCATTGGTACTTTTAAAGTGGTCCTCTAATGTCTTTATTACATATCTGCCTTTCTGTCCTATTTCAGATCAATGTGTTTCAATTGCAAGACTTTCCACTCCAGGGAAATACATCCTTGCAGTAATAGTTACACACAGCTCATGTTTTCCATTGGAGTCCTGGTGACAGTTAAAGCTGCAGTTCTTTGCTGTAGTTTATTAAACCCACAAAATTTCATGATCCATGATTGTTGAGAAAGTAACACATCAACTTTTTGGTGCTTTTCTGCTTATGGAGATCTGATTGCTTACAGAAACAGTAATTATTTGTAAATTTATGGCCATTTGATTGATTAATCTGTTTCTTCATATTCCCTGGCAAGGAATGAAGAGGTCACCAGACTTCAGCATAGGTAAGTGTTTTCTGCTTGCCCTTTAATTTGTCTCTAGTAATCATCATTAATGTTTTGTGCAGCTTAATTGAATTTTTTATATCGCAAAATGGATTAGTATGATTAGCACTTACCATGCTAGAAATAGCTCAGGAGAAAAAGAATCACCTGAAAAATGTGTTTGACAGGGTGTCTGATGTATCAGAGGGAGGGTTTTAAATACAAGATTACTGTTGTGAGAATCAATTTCATCAATGATGCTAAGGGTGGATGGAAAAGGGATTAATTATCCCATTCCTGACACACAGTGCAGGTAGAGTTAATGACAGGAGTATTCTTTCACAATGCTCTGCTGGCTGAGGAAGCTGGGGTAACCCAGGGTAGGGATATGCAGTGATGGACAGTTTATTCATCAAGGCATTGCATTGATCGTTGCCTGCCATTCAGCTTGAAGATAGGTCCTGAGTAAAGGAGAAAGGTCTAATTAAAATTCCTTTGTGGTGAGATTCCCTTAGAAAAGGGAAAGAAGCTAACAGTTGAGACAGTAAAAGAATTTAAAAATACTATTTCCCATGATTTCTAAGTACCTATTAGTGTTATCAATTTAGAAATCTAATTCTGGGTTTTTGTTCTCCAGTGTAGCTACCTAGGTGTAGCTACCCTGATAAGTTTCAAGGCAGGCATGTGCTACTGCTGTCTTTTGGGCTTTTGGCTAATGGCTGTGTGTTTTCTAATGACAGATTGCCAGGGGAGAGGCATGATAAACCTGACCTTCTCTCAAGATGAAGAATAAACAAACCAGGGAATTTACTTTGGTTTTGTTGAGGAGGTGAATTTGACGTGTTGATGGCTCTTTTCTTCTCCAGAAATTCACCCATAAAATTAGGAGTTTCAGGAGCTTTGGTGTTGTAGTTGTCAGTGACATAGCTATTACTCTCAAGCAGTTGTGTGAAGACCATTATGTTGTGAAATGTGGATAGACACTGAAAACTCTTGCAGTCCAAGTAAGCTTGCTTGTTGTGGTTGTTAACTGGACTGCTAAGAGTTTTGTGCCAAATATTCTTTGTGTTGTGGATGTCTATATTGTGTGTGTGTCTTCCAGTGCTACTCAAGAAAGAATTATAGTAACTGCTTCCCAGCATTTTTGTCTTCCAAACTAAATGTTGTAGCAATAGGTTGTCACAGGGGTAGTGAAATTCCAAATACGTTGTATGAAGAGAGCTTAAAACAAATAAATTAATGCTGAGCAAGGACAGTTTTTATCCTATATGAGACTAGTGTTCATCATGTAAACTTCTGTGAATCAGTAAATAAAACTTCTTCCCAGTAAGAATTCTGAATTATATCCTGAAGAATTGCACAGGATATAATGCCAGTTCAATGTTATTATATTATACTGAGATAAGCTACAACACCCTCAAAGGAGAAAGAGCTGTTGAATATATGTATATAAGGATCACAAAAGAAAAGCTGACTTTTTTTCCCCATGAATTACTATTCCTATCCTTTAGCTGGCAATAGCCATATTTTTCATTACAAGGAAATACAAGGATCCAGACCCGTGAGAGCAGAAGTGATTGTAACTACATTTAATGTAGGTATTTGCATATTCAAGATGATAAAAGGATCAAATGAGACTTCTTTTAGATCAGTATAAAAGGATTTTTCAGTATTGTAGTCATTAATTCTGGATTTTACCTAGACATGAAGACAGAATACTTGGTTTCTGAGTATTTTATGTATTTCTTGACATTGTCTGCAGCTTCATTGAAGTGTTTCTGGAAAATGAGGGGAGAATCAGAGCTGTATGGCTTGAGACAGTTAAGAAAGTCTAAAAGTCACCTCTTAGAGAAACAAAGACAGGACAGATGAAGAAAGAAAGTTGCTGGTTACTTTATTTCTCACTCAAGTATTTGGCTATGGAGACTCTTTATTCTTCTGCAAGATCACTTATGAGTATTTGCTCTTATGCTATAATGAGGAAGAAAGTTGACTACAAACAAATCCTTCTATTTGTATAGGGGTGTGGTACAAGGCATCAGATGCAGCCACGTTCACTAGCTGGTAATGCTGTACACATACCTACAGTTCAATTGTCTTGTATCTAAAGATGTAGAAATTCTTCCTTGAAAGGTGAGATAAAGCAGAACAATTCATAGAGAGATCTGGAGTTATCAGAGTACCTAGAAGCACTTTTACTTTATTATCTTCTTAAAGAAGATGGACTTCAGTCACAAATGTGCCAAGCAAATAATTTCATTCCATTTAGGAACAATGTGACTGACTCTGGTGTGATTTATTATGTGCCATTGAAAGCTATTTTAGTTTAATCAGAAATCATAGTAAATGTGTAATTAAAGTTATGAAAATATATGAGTTAAAATGTCAGATAGCATTGGTTGGTAACAAGCTTCATTTTTCTCCTTCCATACTAGGAATTGTGTGGCAAAACACAATCACATGTACAGCTCACTGATTTATAGAACTGAGAGCCGCCACTAATGAGAAAAAGCTTTTAAAACAAAGACTTCGGTTATATCATTTATGCAGCTATGTCCATAAAGGTCAAAAATGACTGAATAGATAGATTTTTAGGCCTGAACTTTAAAGTGTTGAAACTTACAACATTATGGACATAAGAATCATAGAAGGAGAAAGACTATAGTAAGTATGGAGGAAAACTTTGCTTAAGTGGCAAAGTGGCTTCTAAAAGCTAATGTCAATGTAGCCGTTTCCCTCTTTTCGTGAACTAGTGAGGAGTTTGGTGTTCAGCTAGTATTTATTGTGTTTTACATGAGCAAATACACTTGCACACACTATAGAATAATTGATACAATACAGGCAGCAAGTTTTTAATAAATAATTTATCTGAAGTATTTTTGTGGTAGCGAAAGCAATGCCTAGTTCTGACAGGTATAAAATGGTGCAACAATGTTGGTGTTGAAAGAATGGGCACAACTTGCCTCTGATGCATATGTAATATAGCCTGTCATCTGAGTTGTAGTATCAGACTAGCATCTTGTCTAGTAGTTGGATGGAATAATGAGCACTGGCAAGCTGGTGCTCAGCTCTGCATGCAAATGGAGAACAGTTGTGGAGGGAGAACTGCTGCCTGCTTGTCCCAAGTTTTGTGAACCTGCCTGCTGGGAGTGAGCTGGGTATGAGCCAACTGTCTGTGCTGCCACCAGCAGCTGTATCTCTATCAATAAAGTCCTGCTGAAACTTTTGAACTGGATAAGATTTTGCTAATGGCAAAAGAGATGAAGAAGCAAGAAACTATAAATACATTAAAGCAGACAACTTCCGCAGCCATCATAATCTTATAGGAGGTTCAGGTGATCTATTGTCTGGATACTTTCATGTACAGGTACCCAGTTCTTTAATCTCAATTTACCAAGGTGTGTAATGCAATGTATGATTTTTACTGACTGACAACTAGTAACTGATGCAGTAACACTGTACTGTTATCAGATAACTGTTCCTAAGAGTATTGTGGGGCATGCTATGCATTTAATATGGTTTCTATAAGGAATGCTGTCCATGTTACATTGCTATTGCAAACACTAGCTCAAAGCAGGGCCAGCTTGGAGCCCCTCTCCAAGAGGGACTTGAATGATGGTAGGTAAACATGTATGTATTATAGAAACTAAATTAGTTTCTACCATACTTTCTCCTAAAATCTACAGAAACAAATGGAAAAAGCACTATGTTAATGAACTGGTGGGACTCTTGAATATGAATTTAAAGTAGGAATAGGAGAGAGGCTCGTAGAATCACAGAATGTATGGGGTTGGAATGGGCCTCTAAAGGGCATCTAGTCCAACACGCCCTACAACAAGCAGAGACATCTCTATCTAGAACAGATTGCTCTGATCCTCATCAAGCCTGACTTTGAATGTCTCCAGGGATGGCGGTTTTAGGGTTTTTTAAATTACTTTTAGCAGCAATATTGGGTAAGAAGCTATCAATGAAACTGTGGCAAACAGCTTCCCAAATCGGCAATAAGACATGTTTGCAAACCTAGCTCCTCTATGTGTCTTTATGGTAGGAGTCTGAGGAATCGCTGTAAAGCCTGCTGAGTGGATAGCTTTCATGTGGTTCAGTGCTTCCTTGCACTAGAAACTCTAGTAGGAAGAGAACTCTTGGCCCAGTTATATATCTTGATAAGTATTGCCTCACCACCTGGGAAAGAACTTGCCTGTCTGTCCATCTCTCTCTGGGGACATTACAACTGAGGAAAGAAACAACCAAGGCTTTTGCCCAGCCCAAAAGCCTGAGGCTGGTGTTGGCTGCTGAACACTGCAGCATGCTGAGGGACTGCCTGTCAGCTAGTAAAACAATTGCCTTGTTCTGATACCCAAAGATACATTAAATTTTATTTTTGCCACTGTATATTTGAGACAGGTAGTTAGGAAGGATGGTCAGAAGCAACCCTTCAGAGCTGTCATGTGAGGAGGAGCTATTGCATTCTGCAGCTTAATTTGTAAGTTTTTTGAACCTTAGGAACTACTTCAGCCACAGAGACTGTTTGATGTGGCATAAAGTTGGGTGTGATTTCTTTGTATAATTTTACAAGGAATATTTGACATTAATATACCTGTTAGTTCAAATACATGATGAATTACAAGTTGTGCTAACTATAAAGCAATTTTTCTTTCTTATTTATAAATCCTCATTCCTAAGCAATAGTGAGTTTTTGAGCAAGCTACCGTACAACTTCCTTCTTTTCAGCTAATTAATAAAAACTCTGTATTCTCAGAAAGTGTGTTTTTACTTGACTTTTATTAGATAAATAATTTAGCAAATACAGTGTGTTTAATGTAGTTTCCCCCTCTTCCACTTTAAAATATTATGTTACTGAAAAGAAAAATCACATTTATTCATGTTTTTATGAAGTGAATCACGTTTTTCAGGATGATCTAATGCTGCAGGAAAATGGGGTGAATGGAGTCTTGAGTATCCAATAGTTTTCAAGCATTGCTGTCAGGTTTGAATGGTCAATGCAAATTAATAGTTTTTCATAGCTTACATATTTGTAAGTCTATCACCGGAAACTTTAACTGAAGAATACTGGAAAAAACAGGCAGTAGGCAGGTCTGGATGGGCTTGCTCTGGAAGTAAAGGTGAGACATGAGGGCGGCTAGGGAAGCAGAGCCTGCTCTTGCCTGTTTCCACACAGACACAGAACACCACCACTGTTTCATGGGCTGGGATCTGCTGTGTGTATAGTGTGAGGTCATGGTGGTTCCAGATAGTCCACTGACAAGTATCATAGTATCACAGCAATGATGAGGCTGGAAAAGACCTTAAAGATCATCCAGTCCAACCTAAATCCAACTAAACCAAGTAAACCTAACATCTAACATCTAGATCATGCCACTCAGAACTTCATCGAGACTAACCTTGAACACCTCCAGAGACAGTGACTTGACCACCTCCGTGGGCAGACAGTTTCAAAATCGGATCACTCTTTCAGTGAAAAACCTTTTCCTACTGTCAAGTCTAAACCTCCCCCGATAGAGCTTAAGACTATGACCCCTTGTCTCCAGTGTCCAGGGAGAAAAGATCGACCCCTGCCCGACTACAACCACCTTTTAGGTAGTTATAGACAGTGATAAGGTCACCCCTGAGCCTTCTCTTTTCCAGGCTAAACAGACACAGCTCCATTAGCCTCTCCTCATAGGGCTTACCTTCCAGGCCCTTTACCATTTTAGTTGTTCTTCTCTGGACTCGTTCCAGCACCTTGACATCCTTCCTAAACTGAGGGGCCCAGAACTGAATGCAATATTCCAGGTATGGTCTAACCAGTGCTGAATACAGGGGGAAGATAACTTCCCTCTCCCTGCTGGCCACATCATTCCTGATACAGGCCAGGATGCCATTAGCCCTCTTGG
>VZRI01004407.1:137952-172756 GCA_013397515.1 Upupa epops
ATGTTTGCCAGGAGTATATCATGGGAGACTGTGTTGAATGCTTTACTGAAATCCAGGTGTGCTACATCCACAGCCTTCCTCTCATCGAGCAGTCGAGTTACTTGATCATAAAAGGAGATCAGGTTAGTCAGGCAAGACCTACCCCATCTAAGCCCATGTTGACTGGCATTAATCTCTTGGCTGTCACACAGTTGTTGCATGATAGCACTTAGCACTATCCATTCCATAACTTTGCCTGGAACTGAGGTGAGGCTAACAGGTCTATAGTTACCTGAATCACATGAATATGGGATTACATTCACCAACTTCCAATCATCCGCGACCTCACCTGTGATCCACGACTTCTGATAAAGCAGAACGGTTTAGCAAGCTCATCTGCCAGCTCTCTCATCACTGTGGGGTGAATCCCATCCAGTCCCGTGGACCTATGGGGATCCAAATGGATCAGCAGGTAGATTCATCTGTAGCTCTTACTGGGTTCTCCTACTCTTGCCTTCTTCCCAAATTGTGTTCCTTCACTGTGTGCTGATACGATAAGCTGCATAAGAGAGGGAAATTCCATGGCACAAAGGCTGGAAGGGTTGATTTGTGCCATGTGATGAGCTTGATGGGCTCTAGAGCAGATCAGGGCACTAAAAATATAAGGAAAGATATGGCCATGCATCCACTAGCAACTGGACTGAATTAAACTGCATTTAGAAGGCCTTCTGATTCCTGCTGGAAACAAACAGTAAGCAAAAGAATGATGTGATGGCTGCTTTTAATATTAGCAGTTGTTTGCAGCAGAGGGTACTAGGGTACTTTTTCTTTTCACCTAGAGACCGGCCAGCATATCTACTATTCTGGGCTGTATACTCAGCAGCCCAAAATGTCCCTTGGGGAACAGGTGTTAAGCATTTTCCTCTCATTTTCAAAATGTCATATTAGAAACTAGATCAGAAATTACACTGTCTAGTATGTAAATTATGTTAAGCAGTTCAAATGTTCAGTCAGAAAAAAGCCAAACCCCTCGACCTTTCACAACTGCCATAGAGAGCAGAGGAGTATTCAGGTAAAAATAATTTATGATAGTAATTATGGTATAAACCAACTAGTCAGCAGCTAGTTGTTTAAGTTCCTTCTTCCCCACTCCAGGCTTCTCAAACCTGTAGGGAAATCACTGTAAGAAATACCTCTTTTGCCTGCTATATTAATCAGAAATAAGATGCTGTATGTGAACTGTGTAATGAAAAAAGGATCTCATTTGCAATGATCTGAAGTTTCAAGAGGTCAGCCAGTGTTCTTATAACTAAGCTTAATCTTTACTGGCAACATCTAATATTAATTACACCTTTCACCATTGAAATCTGAACATTTATGCACATAATTATGAGTCATCTAATGGCTCAACAGCTTTAATTTTTTTCAATGCGTGCATTTAATCTTGTTTAACCATGGGAGAACTGAACTTCTTTTTATTATGGGCAAAGGTGATTCAGAATAAATCCTAGCAGTTTGAGTTATTGCTGAGCCTTTTGCATTGAATGGAAAGACAGTGTGAAAGCTCTTTCTGTGCCCCCTGTGTATGAAGCAGCGGGATCTGGTACTAGGAGAGCTGCTACTGCTACTTCTGGAAGTGACAGCATGTCAGGATGGGATAGGCACATGTTGCTTTACCCTTTTTCTTTTAGGATCCCCTCACCATTAAGGAAATACCAGCACCTTCACAGTATATCCTTATTCGAAGTACAACTTTGCTGTGGTTGCCTTATCACAGTAAAAAAAGCGGCTCTAAGGGTTTTCTCCGGTAATTGCTGGTATTACTGGCTTTATACCTAACTCAAACTGGGACATGCCAGAGGTTTCTCAGACAAGGTATGGTGAATAGATGATCAGACATACCTTTTCCCACTGATCTGTTGATACCGTATTGCTGACTACACCTATCTGAAAGGACTTTATAGAGAAGTGGGTGTTGGCCTCTTCTCACTAGTAATAACTGACAGGAAAAGGCCTCAAGTTGTGCTGGGGAAGTTTGTTAGACATCAGGAACAGGCTGCCCAGAGAAGTGGTTGAATTAACACCTCTGTCTCTGTTTAAAAGTTGTATAAATAAGGAACTTAGGGATATGGTTTAGTGGTGGGCTTGGTAGAGAGTTAGGTTGATGATTTCACTCAATGATCTTAAAGGGCTTTTCCAACCTGGAGTTTATATGGTAGATGCAGATGCTTCATTGGTTTGGTTCAAATCTTCCTTGCCATGACAACCTAACAGAAGTCTGAAGTCTGGTACTTGGTGGACTTAAGATAAGATGCCAATTGAGGTAATGTTTTTATTGATGTAAAACTGGAAAGCGGTCACCAACTCATTTCACATAGGCTACTGGACAGACACCAAGTGGATAGAAATGCCGTGACTTTCTGGAGGACTTTCGGGAGGAAATTCTTCATAATGACGGTGGTGAAACACTGGAACAGGTTGCCCAGGGAGGTTGTGGATGCCCCCTCCCTGAAGGTGTTCAAGGTTGGATGGGGCCTTGAGCAACCTGGTCTAGTGAGGGGTGTCCCTGCTCATGACAGGAGGGTTGGAACTAGATGATCTTTGTAGTCCCTTCCAACCTGAACCATTCTGTGAATCTATGACTTCGGTTTGGGATTTAAGAAAAAAATTAAAAAATAGCTTTTTGCAGCCACTGGGAAACAAAGCATAATAAAGTGCTGATAACTGAAGGAAGCAATCAGAGGACAGCACAAGGCTCCATGGGAATACCTTGCAGAAGAGGTATTGCAGCAGAGCTCTGAGATGGTAGGGAGGTGCTTATCAACAGGGTGAGGGTGGAAAGGGTAGATGAAAAACCCTTGATAGGGTTGTGATTATTAAACAGCAACTACTGCCATTGCTTGCTTGAATGCCTTTTTTTTCCTCACTCTGGATCAGCATAAAGAGTATTTTAGTAACTACTTGCATATAGGTAGTTCCCTGAACTTGGAGTGCTATCAGCCTGGAGAGGTTGCAAGAAATTCTGGACTCCTGAATCCAGAGATGGGTGATGAAGGTGATGAAGGCAGGTCCCTGTCCACCTGAAGCTATCCACTCTTGCTCTTGGTGCCAGGGGAAATAGTTCTCCTCATCACCTAATGTGTGTTCTGACACTTTTCCGACTTGAAAATAGTTTTGTAAATCATGGATGTTATAAAAGAATCATGCTGAAGTTGAGCGGAGCTCAGGCTCCTGTGGAAGGAGACTGCTCGATGGGGAAGATATTTTTTGTAGTCCTTAACCCTGCAATAGCATAAGATAGTGAGCAGGAAATGGCCTTATAGCTAAAGCAGATGGTTTCTCAGCAAAAGCCTTCTGTGGCTTGTATTCTCTGTAAATTTTTCTTTTTTAATGAGACAAACCAACTTTCCTGGTACGATGACTTCATTGCTGTGCCTTGTGGAATCAAGCTGCCACTTACACTAATTTTACTGTGTAAGAATATAACTGAGAACACATTGGTGAAGCAAAAAGGTCACCATTACTATAGTTTGAGAGATGCTTTTGAGTGGGGGTAGGGGAGTGAGGAACATAAACAGTTGCCAATAGAAGGAAATAATTTATCAAAGCTATGCAGAGAATAATAACATTGCATTCAAATAGAAGTGTTCCTGCTTCTTAAGTTTTACATATGCACACCATGAGCCAATGCAGTTGCTAAAAAAGCACTCCCCAGACGGGCTGTTCTACGTCTATGTGGTTTGTAAATGACAACAGTGAGGGGGAAAATAATAAAGACAAACTTATTCCACAAGACTGCACTAACAGAGCTTGGAGTTTGAAAACAGGGTGTGTGGAAATAATTTAGAGCGGAGGCCAGAGACTGCTGCTAACAGAGCTGTGGAGCTTGAGTTGTTAGAGCTGGCTGGTCTTACTGGGGATGAGGGGGAAAGGAGACTGGGACACATCTGACCTTGACTTGTACTCATCCAAGGAAAGAGATGTTTCAGCAGGAGCATATTGATTCACACTGTCTTCTCTATCTATAGTGTATCACACTTTTGTGTAAGTCATAGAAAAAAACGTGATAATTGCTTTCTTTTAGTCTATGCTGATTTTCATTAAATATATCCAAAGATTTCAAATTAGAGACAAATTGGACATTGAGGTCCTCTTCAACATCAGGAAAAGTCTCTTTACTGTGAAGGTGACAGAGCGCTGGAACCAGCGCCTTTCCTTCTTTGGAAACTGAAAAATACACCTGTATGTGTTCTGTGTGACTTGCCATAAGGGATCCTGCTTTTAGTGCCAGTGTTGGACCAGAAAATCTCCAGAGGTCCCTTCCTACCTCCACCGTTCCATGATTCTGTGAGGTCTGTCTTCCTGCAGTATCATCAACAAGGTCATCCTACAATGCCAAACAGTTTTCCTGGTACCTAATTAGAATGAGGTTTTATCCACAGTTTTCCTTTTGGAGAGAATTGAGGTCCTTGAATGTTGAAGCACAGGGACTAAACCATATATTTATAATAATTCATGATCATTCAGAAACAATTCCTGGAAATAGTTTGTTAATTGTTTGTCTTCGCTATATTGGTTTTCTTAATTTTGTAAAATAAGAATTCTAAAATTATTGTGCATCCGTCATTCATGTTTAAATTCTATGTGACTGAATTCATTTTAACTGCATATGTTTGCATGGTCTCTTATATTGTGCAGGAGTTTAAGTTGCAATCTTATTTGCTCTGTTTGGAATATGTAGAATCCCAGTTGTGATCCAGTTAATGGAATCAACTGTTTTTCACTCTTCAGAGTGAAATATTTTTTTCCTTAGGACTGAATGTTTGAAATCAGTTTCAGATTTTCAACAATGGCAAACAAATACTCAATTAGAGCTGTATGGTACTTTTCTTTGCAATGTCTGTAAACCATGCACATGTGAAGCATTCAGTATAACCATAGGAAGTTGAGCATTGGTTTCTCTATGCAGAGAACTGGCTGAGAAGAGACTGAATTATGATCTGCACAGTTCCAGGTAGCTTAAAATTTTTTCAATGCCACAATGCCGGCAATAAAGACACCTAATTTGATCCAGTGCCTTAATTAATTTCTGTTGCAGGTGTGTGGTAAAAAAGGACTACTACATGAAATGCTGTAGTTAATCTCCAAGCAAAGCGTGGTCTTGTAGGTAACACCTACTTGTAAAAAGCCATGGGGTCTAATCACTAGGGGGCCAGTGTATAAGCTCTGGGTATCCATACTTTAACAAGAAAGTTTGTTAGGTATATTTTATGACCCTCTTAAAAGGAGGAATAATGGTGCCCAGATCTTTGCATCAAAGAGCTGCTTACGTATAATTTGACAAAACCTGGAATGCAAAAGGTAACTTGCATATTGCAACATTCAATTTTAAGAGTATTACAACTGGTAAGGAAAACAAAATATTCTGACCTTGAAGATCAATGCATGATTTTGATAGGATTGTGCTAACAGATGTGGTGTATCAGCTACTTGTACTTTTTCATCTTAAGTATACTCAAACCCCTAATTCTAAGCACCTCTTCTGGAGCAGTGAATCTGTCAGCATGGTTCTTCTCCCTGATTTGTTTCATATTGTTTCTGTCAGCCCACTGCCCATTATTGACCTTTCTATAGTGTTATTTACTCTTTTTTTTTTATCAATCTTTGTCAAATTCAATTTGATTTCCAGGAGCCTCTGGCAACTTTGGGACCACAAGGACTCCTTGGGAGGCATGTGGTTCTCTTGACCTGGAGTCATCAAAGCGAATGGGTTTTCCTGTCCAGCTGCAGGTCACTTGCCTGTCTCAGTGCTCATCAGGGACAAAAGGAGTGATATTAACACATCCTTCTGGAGTGGGTGTGAGAAAAGCATGTGGTGCCCTGCTTTAGGGTCAGGGTTACTGTTTCTCTGTGCAGCAGTGGTGGCAGAACAAAGTGGCCTGGACTCACATCTCACCTGGAAGTACCTTGGCATAGAGCAAGCCCTGACACTTTTGAGGAGGATCAATTCTCTCCCTTGCATCCAGGGTCAATCCTCACACAGCTGTCAGAGGAAAGTCACATCCTCCCCTCTGTCTGTTGACACTGAGTAGTTTCAGGCATAATGGTACTTGCACATGCTGTCGACGTGACGATAAGCTAAATAATGCTGACAGCTTTTTAGAAATAAAAGCTTCTGATTGTTCATGAATGCTGAGGGTCAAGTATTTCCTCAAGCTCTTTTTTTTTTTTTAACTGACACCTCGCAAGGACATTTATAATCGTTTGACTCTTGAATAAAGAGGCAGGAGAAAGAGTACTGCATATGATTTAAAGGTAAGAAGTGTATTCTAGAACATTAATGCAAAGAGACCAAAAATGAGCTTGTGAAACAAGTCTCTATAGCATCCAAAGAAAAACACATACTTCTGAGGAATTGCTTGTGCCCTTCTTCACATATTTTTTGTTGTTCACCTTTTAAAAATAATACACTTGACTCAAAATACTTAAAGCAAGTTGTTTTTCAAGATACTTTCTTCGGTTACTTGACCCTGCAGAAAGATTCTGAATGACAAAGTAATGATGTCATAGTACTTGTTCTTATGTAATAAATGGTGAGGCCATTAACACAGGTCTATGTGACTTAACTGCAGAACAAAAAGAATGGACAGCTGCCTTCTCAAAGAAAAAAACTCTTATTCAAACACATATATCTTCAATAATAGCAAGGGAAATGCAGAAAATTACTGTCAAAGTAAATTGCATTTTGTACAAATGCCATCTCCTTCCAAGTTTACCCCAGCATGATAATCATTCTTTATTTAGTGGTGTTGCCCTTTTCTCTTTAGAGACCTTTAGTGAAGTCTTCTTGTATATTTTGTGTATCATTACATTGACTTAAATGATCAAGGATGTGATAGGCCTGACATTTATTTTAATTATTAGCACGAATAAAGAGGCATTTATATTCCAAACCTCCTGCAATTATAGATGTGTATTTTCTCCATTTATAAAACAAATTATGTGCTTTGGGTAGTCAGCCAGAGAAATGAGAGGTAGTTCTTTTTTTTAATCTATATGTATTCTAAATGCTTATTAGATCTGAGTGCAAAGGTCCAATAATGTGGTTTTGATACCGCTCAATTCATTGCTTCTGTATAGTTTCTAGGAAGGGTATGTGCATAGTATTGAAGGCAGGATTCTGGAAGAAAAATATTCTAAAATTGTTTTATTACAACCTCTTGCCTACACTGCTGGGCAGTGTAACCTCAGATATCGTAGCTCTTTTGAAAACAGCAGTTTGAGAAATGCTATATTGGTCACTAAAAAGCTAGGTGAAAGCAAACTGAAAAAAAGCCCCTTCAGTGATTTAGACACTGTCTAGAAAAGTACATCAATTCAAATTTTGGACCATTTTAAAGATACTTTAAAGATGCAAGTTTCATATGAATTTTAAAAAGCTGAGGTGCATTTTGCTGTGCATTGCTTTGTATTTTTCATTCCATTTGTATGTGTATGTCAGCTTTAGCCCTCTAAACATAATTTTTTTTTAAATAATTGCTGTTAATCTATTCTGAAACTCCACTTGCTGAAGTACTTTCTTAGTAGTCAATACTCCTTTCTCATACAGGCTGTCCTATTTCTTTTTTCTTACCAAAAACCTGTCTTGGAATAGCAATGGTATTTTAACACTCTTGGCAAGGCTGGCTACAGCACAACAGCAGAATCAACTGGTTACAACAAAATCCTTCCTCTTTTTCTCCTTTTCTGTGTTTGGTGGAAGATTGAAACTATCTAGCATGGTATGAAGGAGGCTATTTCCTAAGCTTTTTTGTCCATGTCTAACAATTAACAGACTTCAAGGAATTATGGTATAGTGTAGTGTCAGTGAACATGATAAATTTCTCTTGGGTGTTTTGTACCTGGAGATTTAGCATGATTCCCTTAGGTGTAAGGAAACTAAGTCTCTGAGATCTATGTGGCTCTGAGGTCTGTTGAGGCTTCTCTAGCTTGTGACATATCAGAGATTTGCAAGCATCATTGTGGTTTTGGCTGCCTGATTTGACTTATTTGCCCACCTAGATTGTCTCTATCATTCACCAGAATGCAAGCTACTAACCAAATACTTATTGATAAAATATGACATTAATTGGGTAATCTAATGTAAATTTATGAAATTGTTCTTTAAAACAATTACTAACTTAAAGTAATTAGTTAAAAGCTTTTTGATTAATGGTAGGTAACATCTTGCATGTATGAATATCGTAGTGCTGAGTGGCTGAATTCTAGGTGAAATGATTGATTGTGTTCTGGGGGTGCACATATGTTCCTGGGTGCATATAAATTATTGTTAGTCATGCAGTTTCAGTACTAAGATTATTTTCAGTGTTATCTCTTCCACTTTATTATCTTCACTTCTCAGTCTGATTCTAGACATCAGATTGCTCTGTGTTGTCTCTCCCTTTGCAGTTATTTACCTATTCTCTTCCATATAAGAGCAATGACAATGACAGGAAGAATGAAAGGAAAATTTATCTTGATGTCTTGATCAAAACAACAAAACCAACCCTCCCCAACCCTAACTTTGTACTTCATGCAAGTAAGAAGTGTACTTTGACTTTGTTGTGACAAGGGAATTTGGCTTGTAGGATAATGTTTCACAAATGTTCAACAGCTACAGATGTCTATCTTCTATTTGCTTCAATTGGACATAGGAGTTGCAACTATACGGAGAAGGAAACTGCTCTTCTGCCTTTCATCTGTTCACACAATTTATTCTTCAGGATGTAGACCTCTAGATCACATAACATTTCAACACAATGAAGTTAACTGCATAGGCTTAGTTAACCAAGTGTATTACAGCTGCTCTGGCTGTTTTGCTCACACAGATAGCCCACCTGCCATTGGTGGCTTATATCAAGAAACATGTGTGAACACCAAGATTCTAGGATGTGGCTAGAGCCAAAAAGTTTGACTGAGACTTTGCTGCATGGTGTTAGGTATCACCTTCACCCACTAGGAGTTTTGACATTTGATGTAAAACAGAGTGGAACAATTTAGTACCAAGCCAGCACAGGACAGAGGGAATGCAGAAATGGCATCAGTTCAGTTTTGGCCCCAACCTCTGACTTAGGCAATAGCTCTTTGGCAGCAACCCATGTATAAAGAGCTGCAGAAGAGATATTCCTGAAAATGTGCTAGACTGACAGCAATTGCTGGGGAGTGCTCAACTATCACAGATGCACCTATCAGGCAGGGACCAAGCATTGTCTTTCAGCATTCCATATGCCTGTGAACCTCACTCAGGATTTGCCAAAGTAATTTTTAGTTGTTTAAAGATGTCGGTTTAGGATTTGGCCTCTGTGCTCAGACTCTCAGGATTTTTGTGGGGAGGATGCCTATCCTCCACAGCCCAGACTGAGACCATCCACTCATTTCGCACACAGGGAGCAGAGCAGCTGTCAGGTAGCAGCTGCTTTCATTCACCGGCCCTCTCCCTCTGTTATTTGTACATTACTGTCATTTCTGCCTCTTGTGTGCAGCATATCAACTTGTAGATGTTCAGAGCAGTTTTTGCTTGCAGATCTGGAGTAGGTTTGCTATCAGGAATCAATATTTTAAATTATGTTTTCCCCAGAAGATTATTATCATTGTAAAATCAAAATATTTTGCAGTTCTTCAGAGCTCAAAGAATATTCTGTGTATGAGCTGACAGGAAACCATAATCAAATTGTCAAGCAATTGCTCCTACTATGGCAAAGTGAGAATGTTAGATTACATGTGTCAGCATGTGAAGATAAAGACTGCATAGTGAACAGCGCACTGAAGGCTTGATAGGAGATGGAAAGTTTATCGTGGTACACTGTAACCTATTGTAGACAGTTCTGCCACCTCAGCAGTACTGAGTTTGCATTAAAAACCTTTAAGATCAATATAATGCTTCAGTTTTGTCATTTGGAAAAGGCATTTTAAATTTTCTACCAACTTTATTTGATCAATTAAACTGAAGACTAATTGCTATTCCAAGGGGTTAAGTAATAAAAGATGCAGAATACTAATATAGGTACACTAGTTGTTTACTGACTCCAGTATTATTATCGCTGCTCTAATCTCTTCAAACAGGCACCCAAATGCATGCTGCTGTGATTATTTGAGTAAGAATAATGGCTCATTTATTCAACATATGCAATGGCTGCTAGTCTGGGTTTTAGATGTTTAAAGATTTATGTTCAAATTATTTTTCTCCTGTTTATCCTGTCCTTCTACTATTCTTCTGTAAACTCTTCAATCTTCCTGTTCCCTATGGCTGCTCTGCACAGTGGATGTTCACTGCAAACAGCTCACCAGTGTTCGTTACAGCCCCCCAGCTCAGAACCAAAAACCTGCTGAGAACCTGAATTCTCTCAGAATTAATGACTCATCACCTTACAAGATCAGGCTTCTGGGACATGTTCTCAAGCGGCCCAGCTGTTTTTGTTGCTCTCTCTCTCTTGTAGAGGTAGGATCAGAAGAGAGATTTGCAGGGGTGAAATTTAAAATGTTTTTAAAACTGATAATCAGATTCTCATTCAGCCTGGTTATTTAACTACAGCACAGAACAGGCACTTAATGTCAGTTAAATTCAATCATTTCAGAAGAGTATAGTATGTGGCCACATGAACCACCTTCTTTGACCTTGGAACAGCTTTCAATTCCTGAACAAATGCTAAAAGAGGAAAAAAGTTACAAATGACAGGAAAAGGAGAATAATTAGTATACAATCAGTCACCAGTGGTACTGGTACTATGCATTGAGAAAGTGACTGATAAAGGAAATTCACTATATTTTGTCATTCCGGTTAACAGGAAAATACTTGGAAGCACATCCTTTAAAAGTACATAGGTGAAAATATAATGGAGAATCATAAATACATGATGACTGGAAACATCATGCATGTTTAATTTTGTGTAAAGAGAAGAAAAACAAAAGGTAAGTTGTGCATATTTAAACTGATTTAGAAATAGGTTTCTAATTGCCTGGATCATTTTTCCAGCAAGACTTAGTAAGTATGAAATTGAGCCATATGGCTGCAGGTGAAAGCAGAAGGAGACTGAATAGAGGCTAGATCTTTCCTTTGACTTCTGGTTTCCTGTTGGTGAGTGCAAATGGACTGTCACTAAGTACCAAACAGGAAAGTAGCTCATGAGACAATCACTTGAAACAGGAATTAAACTGGATGTCACATGAGCCAATGTTAGTTCTTTAATCTTGCATTCTTTATCCTAGAGACCATGTCATTTCTCAGAGCTGTTACTGTTCTGGGAAGGGTATTTAATCCCAGTTTGAAGGGCAGAGACTGTGCTTCTATCATCAGTGTTTCTCTTCTGATGTGTTAGTGTGGATCATTCAGAGAAGCTTTGCATGGAGCCATTGAGTCTGGGCTTGTGCATGTATTTAGTACCTACCAGGTAGATAAACTAAACTATCCAAGTCTTTGCTGCTTGTAGGGGTCACATATATTTATTGGTGAGTCCTACCCTTATTAAAGGAAAAGGAAGACCTGAGACAAATGACAGTAACCCCTTGATCTGGAGAAAATACTATTTTTTTAGGGTCTTAAGGGCTTATTAAATGCTGAAGACAGAGAATCAGAGAAAGGGGAAGACTGAAGCTATGATTAGTCCAAGATATGAGTGCTCTGTTTGGGGGAAAAATACAGGTCCACTCCAAGCTACTAGCTCTTTTAACTGAGCCCTTCAGTGTCTCTTCTCTCCTTGATACCTCTCCATGAAAACACTCTCTTCATACAGGCAGCATCAAGGTCTATCTCCTCAATATAAGTGATTTGAGAATGTTCTTGAAAAAGGTATGATTTCAACATGTCGAAAACTGAAGATATATGTGCCGTGTTCTAGAAGACTTAAGTTTTATGTAGAAAATGAAAGTTGAGAAAACCCTGTGTGCAGGTCCATTACACACTAGTGCTAGTGGTCTGAAACCTTTGTTCACTAACAATCTGCAGGTCTTTTCATTAGTCAATTAGTATTCTTTGTCAGTTGTTGACTTCTCATCCCAAAGGCTTCTCAACTCTATTCCAATAAGCAAACACATCCCTTCACTGAAAATGTGTTGATCAACTTAGTTAACAACTGAGTAGTGAATCACTTTTGTGTCACCTAAGCCATGAATCCCCACTGGCTACTTCCTTTGTGTTGCTGCAACACCAGCTGCAAACAAGAAGGAATTAAGTAATTACTGTTGCTTTAAACTCCTGGTATGAAACTGCTTACTTGTGGTTTATTTTTGCACAGCTCTCTAAACTGCTTAGCTAAAAAGACATTTAAAATGTTTGTTGTATTGCTGGGAAGGATAGTCTGCCAAGGGCTATTACAGTGATAAAATTAATGACAGTGACTGTACTTTGCCAACAGAATATTGGACCATAACCTTTTCCTTCAGCAGTTTCCACAGTCACTACCTGAATGGAAGATGGGGATAGTGTGGGGGTGTTAAAAATGCCTTAGACTCAGCATTCTGCCTTGACTGGCTCTCTCTTTTCTTAGAGGACCTTATAAACACATATTCCTGAAATGGATCTTAGTCAAGACCTGCCTTCATCTTTCTTCCTTCTTCAATTTCTACAGTAATGAGCAGAATTTTAGCATTAGAAGAACGTCTTTGTAGTATCATTCAAGAAGGAGACTTTTTTTGTCATACATCTTAATAATTTATCATACTCTTGATGAGAATTCTAAAACATCAGTAGATAAGAGTAAGAAGGCTCTGGGAGACAGCACTTTGATGCAGATGATGTTAATTTTGCAGCAACTGAGTTGGTCTGTCATTACAACTTAAGATGCGTAATTGCAAGATCATAATTTTGAGAAAGTTACTACTACCAAATATATTACAAAATGACTGCGTATTAATTTAACAGCTTAAAAGAAACTACACCTTACCTTACTAAGACAGAAGAAGGAAAAAAAATCTGGTGCAGACACCTTAAAACATTTATAAATGAGGAAAAGAGCAAGTTGCATTTTCTTTTCTAAAATTAGAGAAGAAATTTTTTGGAATATAACCAAGCTGTTAGAGATGGGCAGGCTAGCAGATAAAAATAGAACTAAGCTGAACCTATAGTTAATAGTAAAATTACTGAAGTTTGGAGAAACTGATAATAGTTTTTGCATATTTCAGTATCTCCTGGGGTTAGTAGGGACTGGAAAGTGGGGAAATGTGTCATAAAGAAGGTAATTCTGGAGAGGGAAATGGTATAGTGAATCTAAGCTTGGGGATTTGGGAGTCTCTATGGCATTAATTTTTTCTGTGATCTTAGGTGCTTTTTGTCATTGCATTTTGTTTCTGCATGGGTAGTTTGGATACTTGGTGTGAGGGGGGTGTGTGTGTTTCTGGAGGGTTTTAGTTTGTTTTTTTCTTGTCCCAAGTACTGTTTGCAAAGAGCTTTCTATATGCACTGCACAAAAATAGCTGCTGGATGTGAATGGTGTCTACTTCTAATGTACCGGCTTACATGTCTTAGTTACTGCAGTCTTCTTGCTGCTGGCTAAAAGCCCATTTGGGATGGAGCAGACAGTTATAGCTGGGGACCAAACTACATCATTATTTGAAAAGTTAACACTTTTGGAGCAGAGTGGGGCGCAAAAGAGCGTTATCTATTTGTTACTGTTGGAGAAAGCTAGAGTTTGGGTTCTGGTTGAAGATGCAGTGGTAGAAGCTAAGCATCACTTTACAGGATGAATGGTGTTACAGAAGTATAGCTGATAAAATCTAACCTTGTTGCTGTGGTGGCTTGAGTTCTGTTTGTGGAATTATGTACTCTTAAAACAACACACATTCAAGTGTTTGCCTCATTATTTCTCTGAACTGACTATGTCTCTACATGTAGGTAGATCTCTAGGTACAGCCAGGCATGTCTGTTGATCAGTTTTTACTAAACCCCCATACCACGACCAGCTTGTTTCACAGAGGAAAGGTAAGCCTGGCCCATAAATCTGCTTCTCTGTGCCTTTGTAATCCACATTCCTGTTCCAAGAGCACTGATTGCCTGCTACTGCTTCTGTTATGAGGACAGCAGTAAAGACAGCTATTACAGAGGAGAGCTACAGCTAAGAAAAAAGCTAATTAAAAATGAAGGGGATCAGAAGCCTGGAAGATTTAATGGTCCTGGAAAACATTTTGGCCCTACAACAAAGGGTATCTTCTGTGAGATTTTCTTAAAAGCACTGTCAACCTAAGTTCCCTCTGTTCTGTAGAGATCTCCTTTTTTTAGTTTTGGGTTTTTGTCACAAAGCTGCTGGTCTTTCTGTAATTGTTGTTGTCTCACTTTGTCCATCTCTATGTTTTCTTGTCTTCAAAGTGATTTTGTTTCAGTCATACAGAGTCCTGTGGATCTCTTTTGTTGCATTCTCTAAGAATTCTTACCCAATGCCAAACCAGGGTCGAACCTATCCATTATGAACTAAGGGCGATGCAGCTTCATAAACAGCATTATCGGAGAGGCACTTTGCATGATTTCAAGTGTGCACTTTACTAACACATGGCTATTCTCGAGAGTAATATGGACTGCATTTGATTCTCAGTGAACATCTCAAGCACTGGGGTTTGGACTCAGTTGCTGTGGAATGAGGGTAGAAGACCATGGGAGTCAGCTGCTGTTATGGCTTTATATGGGAGAACTGACATCAAAATGCTTTTCTCTGTATGGCAGTAGTGCTCATGCAGGCCCAATACATATATCATATTTGTTAAATACCACCAAACAGAAGTAATAAATATTTAGCAACCTTACAGAAGTGGAAGTGGGAGTTGGTGATTTTTAAAGCTATTTACTTTTTTTGTAAATATCTTGTTCATAAAACAATTTTCAGTTGTTTGTTCTTTTTTTCTGTAAGACTGCTATGTGCAGTTCCCTTTTTTGAATTAGGAAAGAAAGATGAAACGGAGTAATATCTTTTAGCATTTTTATCATAATGGTTGTGCTGATTCTAGAAAATTATCATGTGAGTCAATGTGTTATTTGAAAACATTATAACAAGATGAAAAAAAAATAATCTCTTATACTGATCATGGCTGATTTACCAGCAGTGGAAGCCTGGATTTTCATTACTGTTAGTGTAAGATGCTGTTGTACACTCACTTCACATCTTCATGTACAACATGACAGTCTCTCTGAAAGAATGATAAACTGAAAACAGGGAATATAGCCCAGTATAACTTCTGCTTTTGGGACAGTTCTGACTGAGCCCCCTAATCCTGAGACCAGAGCCTGGCCTGTCTTGAGCTGTATGTCCAAGTGATACCTTACTGAAAAGGACTGAAGGCAAAGAGGTCTACAATTTTTGTCCAAATTCTTGCAGAAGACTGTGTCACCGTTTAAATTGTTTTGGTTTTTATTTTTTGAGAGCATGATGTTACTAAGGCACATTTCTGGCATGGACCCTGAGTGAGGCAGTATGTCCTGTTCATCTCGCCTTTCTGGGCCATGCCTTCCTCTCATCTCAGTGTGGGAAGGGAGATGTGCTTCTCTTGAGCTTTTTTGCTTTCAGTGTTTGTAGCAATTTTAACAAACACAGCAGGTATAGGAGAAACACTGGAAATGGCTGACTGATAGAGGCTGATATGAGATCACACTGAGATGTTGGGGTGGCACATGGGGCTACGCCTTAAGCAAGAAGCTTTGCTGGTGAAGAATGAGACCCTTGCTCTCATCCCAGCCCAGAAAAAAGACTTTGTTATCAAAGAAGCTGCTAAACCACAAAGGCTGATCAGTTCAGGTGTGTTTCCAGCCCAGGTGACTTCCTTTGAGGTTGGTGCATGGAGCTGCCTCTGCCTTCACCCCATTTTCCAGAAGGGTGCAATGGGGGTGACCGTGTGGCAGGGAGGGCAGAAAGGAGATGTTGGCCAAGAAATCTTGGTAAGGACCTTTGGGTTTTGCCAGTGATGTCTCCGGAAAGTGAACTGTTCCTTAGGCAAGGACTAGAATGCCTGTCTCTGGGTTGGTGTCAGTGCCCCTGTGCCTGTTGGATTTAATCTAGTCAACAGGCTCAAGCTCCAGTGCATGGCTTTGTCCATACTGTTTAGTAGAATTAATGCAGAAGCCCTTGAAGAAAACTGGTGCCTGGGCCACCCCATCCACGTGTGCAGGGGGGATGTGTAAGCCAGAGGAGTGCAAGTCCACAGAAGCCTTCTCACACCTACTCAGGGAGCAGTGGGAAGGGAGAAATAGGAGCAGCCTGTCAAGAAGTTAGTTTAAAGCATCCTTAACTGGAGAGTGGGAGTGAATGCTGCTTAATCTGAGTTTTACCTCTCAGGAGAGGTGAGTCGGAGGAGTGAGGAAAGTACATCATGACATATCCTGTAACATGGCAGAGAAGTGTTCCCTTTTTTTTACAGCAGCAGTGCAGAAGAGCACCAGTTACTGATGCGAGGTCTGTTGTAGCCAGATACTGTACAAACACCACAACCCTCCTGTAAATGCCTTGGGAATAGAGGCTGTCTTTGTAAGCCAGGGAGTACAGACCCCATCTTTTGGGTTCTGATAAGCTGATTTTGTGGCAAGTCAAACAGTGCTTCCATCAAAATCACAAACGGGTGCCAGTTTAAAATGATTTGCAGTCAGTACCTGGCTGGTTCTATCCTCTCCAAATCTGTGCCCCACATCTGTGCCCAGGGGCTTTGGCACCTTTTCCACAGTGAGCTACTCACTGGACTTATCTGAAGTTCCTGTGGATTTTCAGCAAATAACTATGAGAACACTTTGCTCAGAGATTCTTAGAACTTGTTGAACATCCCTAGATTTTAATGCACAGTTTTTTTAAAAAAATGAAGGTTCTTGATGAAGAGTATACACTGTGTGTTTTCATAATACAGTGATAGCAGTTTGTTGCTCTCTTTCTCATAACTTCTGGCACAAAGAGATGAACGTAGGGGCCATTTCACCTAATCTTTGCTTTGAATGACATTTTAGGTGTGTCTACACCATGTGGAATAATACTATGTTCAATACACTGCACTGACTTAAGTGCTGAGTACCATCCATACCAGGCATCTCTCCATCATTTAGAAATGGTTGTCCATGCCTCAAAAGCCCTGTGCTCTCCTCAGTTCTGTACAGCTGGTAGCTTCCAGTGTTGATAACGATGTAATTGTTGGCTGTGTTGTTCCCTACTGTGTGATGTTGATTTGTCCTGTGGGGTTTCCATGACTGCTTTTTGTCAGAGATTTAGTGAAGATCCAACAAAGGTGTTTGAGTTGGCTTGGACAGTGCTTATGAGCTTAGAGAATACTCATGCTGCAGTATCACAGTAATGATGAGGCTGGAAAAGACCTTAAAGATCATCCAGTCCAACCTAAAACCAACCAAGTAAACCTAAACATCTGACATCTAGATCATGCCACTCAGCATTTCATCCAGACCAGATGTTTACGTCTATGTGTATCTTTCCAATTTATTCTCCCTTTTTTGTCAACATTACTTCTGTGTACCATTTTCATGGCAGAAAATTAGTAAGCTACAATAAAACTGTGGGTAAGTGGCTAAAATTGGGCTACTGTATCCTATAGCATTTGCTGTTTAATATAGCTTGATAGCACTGAAAAAATACTCACCAGTATTTGAAGCTCTGTGTGCTGCTGTTCTGTGCAGTCCAAGGAAAGCAAGCTGTTCTGTGTAGTCTGGGACCAGTCTTTTATTTTAGGCTACAGCCAACCACCTTCCCCCAAAACATGCTTTCTGCAGGGTCATAGCCTCGGATTAAAACTTCAGTCGCAAAAGTCTGTGTACAAGTGATGTTTACGTCCTAAAAAAGAACATCTTAAAGTAGGATAGGTTCAGCCAATGCCACTAAAGGATCTACATTTTGCTGGCTTGCTGCTCTTCATTACCACTGAGAACTGCACATGAGCTCCTTTACCCTTTTTGGGGAAGTGCTCCTCCTTTATTATAAGCTTGACTTCAACATTATGTTGCTTTCATCCCACTACTTATTGCTTAAACTCCATGTAACCCTTTCTAGAAATTGGAGAGATCTGAGAATTTTACAAATAAACTGGAGGGCAAAAAACTACAACTTGTTTATAGTTAGAATGTTTGGTCAGTACACACTTCAGATAGAGCAGTAAGTTTTCGGCTTCTGTATAACTATGCACAGCGGGTCACCCACTTGGTCTGTCTGGATTTAGATGAGAAAGAAGATTGTTGTCAGTAATCCAAAGATTGCTCAGTGGACCAGATTTTTAAAAGGAAAGTTGTCATTCACAATATGAGCCACACTTCCTTCAAAAGCTCTCCCCAGTTTAGGCACCAAAACAAAGGGTCCATATTCAGCCAAACTGCTCAGTGGTGGGTGTGTGTGGGTGCAGGGTCTTGATCTCTCTGGCACTGACATGGTAATGGGGATCTGTGCTAAATATGACCTTGGCATATTGCAAATCTGCCTGCAGCTGAAGGTGCTGAGCCCTTGAAAATAACCCCCTGGGCTAATATGAAAGCCTGTCCTGCATCTGTTCAATCTGGAAGTGCTGGGAGCAAGCTCTTGCTATGCATATTTGCATTCCTTCTTGAATTCACTTAGAATTCGTTACCACATTCTGCAATTATGCTATGTATGCTGTTTATAAGCATAAATACATTTGTGGAAGCAAGACAATTATTATTAATCTTATCGCACACTATTACAAGTCTCTTTGGTGTTTTTCATATCACCCTCTGTTTTTTTGAAGCATATATCTTTTTCACAGCAAATAACAGTTCAGTTGATGCTGGGAGAAACTATGTTCCCCATCAGTGGATCAGTTTGTTCTAACACAGTGATTGTTTTACACTTTTCACTTGGTTTTCCTTCAGAATATTAAGTTTAAGAAATAATTAGTAAGTTGCACCTGAGAGCATTTTTAAATCCCACCCTCCAAGCCCATGGCTTTACTTTCTAGTGCTATTGATGAAAGAGCTCTGCTCAAACTTCCCTAAAGCTTCAACAGGCTGGAAGTTGCTGCAGGGCCTAAGGGTTCTCTGTAAGCTATACTAGACTGTGGTAGACTGGACGAGACTGTGGTCTGCCTTTAACCAATTAGTTATATTTAACTTAGTTCGTTACTTCTTTAGTAACAACACAACCATGCTGGGATGCCATGAAGACATACAAAGTACACAAGCCTGTTCTGGTCAGGGTGCAGCCAGGCTAATAGCTTGGCTGCTGTCATGCACAAAAGTCATTGGTACAATAGAGACTGAGGATAAGCCTTGCAATCAATTACTTCATCAGTATTTTCGAGAATGAAAGCCCTCTTATGCATACAGTGGGTTTTATGCCATGAATGCAGACAGTAAAACACTCAAATGATCCTCTGGCTAAAAGAGTTCAACCCATATATGGAATTATGGTTATTATTAATGATACACTTTACCCATTGTTATAAATAATTTGTGGTTTTGCTGAAACGGTACTTTGAGTTGTTGCAAACCGTGATATGCTTTGGATATCTATTTTCAAGATTCCAGCAGTAATCTTGTATTATTTTGATAATTTAGGTATAAACTGTCCTATACATCTTACGGTGTGTATTTCTGCTCAGTTCCTATTATGTTGTTGAATAATTTCAACAGTATAGGAATCAAGCAGAACTTCCTGATGTGCTGTCTTTGATCTGCAGTGTGATAAACATTGGGAGTCAGATTCTCTTCTGACACAGCTTTGACCTCAGTGGATGTATACTAATGGAGAATGTCATCCTCTACACAGAAGTACATTGAAATGATCATGTTGTATCTGTAGATATTCATTAACCTAAGGCGATACGCTAAACTTGTCCTATGGTGCAACCTTTTCATACCTGTATGAACAGGAGAGCTGCGTAAATGACTTCTATCTCATAAATAATTATTCATTCCTCTTGATGCCTGGGGATCAAAGGTTAGGTTACCCAGCTTAACCAGTAATAACCTACCATCCTTAAGGTCCAAACGATTTTCTTTTTGATAACCCTTTCACTTGTAATCTTTTATTCTAGACACTACTCATCTCTAACTGCTGTGTTAACTGAAAGTTATGTGTAGTCTTTGTTTTTGTGAATGGTTTTTGGGTTTTTTGTAGAGAGTAGAAATACTGTTGTGCTCCCCATTTCTGAAGTTCCTTACTGAATAGTGAAAGCTGTGAGTGGAGTAAGTGTACAGACTAATTTTGTGTAATAAAGATTTGCAGTAAAATGTGCATCACTTGGTTACTCTGCAGTATGGCTGATCCTGCCTGGCATTTGGAGAGAGCTTTTTCTCCCAGAACCTCAGGCCCTTCACAAACACTGTTCAGCTTTTTCAGACAGGAGTATGAGAGACTGAGGTTATTTCTGACTCCTTTAAAAAGTAGTTTCTGATGTTTGGATGTCTCAGTTTTGTTCTAAGTCCTTATGAAAGGACCTTTTCCAGGAAATCCCATGGAGTTTTACACTCTTGCCTGCATTAACAGGTCTCAGACAAATATTTATGAAGTACTTGAAAGGGTTACTTTATTAAGTATTTAAGAGGGTTGGTCTATGGTCTTTTTTTTACGGACTATTATTATTGGGTATTGCTTGCAGAAATGCCATTCTTGTGATTTTTGTAGATGGATAGGTAGAGACTTCATCTCAGTTTTTAGGCAGTAAAATGCCTAAAAAAAGTAAAAATTATAGTTTGGATTGTTTTTTCAGAGAAATAAGAGATTAACATAATTTTGTAGGTTTAATGTTGATACAGCCTAGGGGTACTTGTAGAAGACATTGAAACTCCTGAAGGGCAGTGTGAATTTAGGCTTTTAATGACCTAGCCAGAATAAGTCCGTGTGGTATCATTTCAAAAAAGAGAAAACAAAAATACCAATCAAATCAGAAATATTTCTGACAGGCAAGAAGCAAATCCATTATTTCATTCATAATCAGCCTTGGAAATAAGAGGATCTAATCCCAAGGCCCACCTTCTTTGCTATGGTGTTTGATTTCCAATGCACAACGTAAGGTTTCTCTGACACTGCCTTTACCTAAGATTTTGACATCTGCTATCAAAACTATAATATCTAATCAGATGTTTTTGCAATAATTCTGTGTGTCTTTTCAAAGGATAACATAATGAAAAATTGTGGGTCTTTTTTTTCACTCTTGATTCCTACATCATTTCCAATCTTTTTCTAGGTGGTTATAATTAGGTTGGAAAAACAACAGCTACACCTTTAAAGCATATTTTGTTTCACTTACAACATTATTATAATAGTACTTTAGTTGATTAATAATAAAATACCTGTTACTCTTACTACATAAAAATCTTTCAACAAATTAAGTTTCACTTAACAATTTCAGATAACACTGAGTAATGCTTGAGGCAAATGTGTCCTGATTTGTTTTCACTGTTTAGCAAAAAAGGACAGTGGAAAAAACTGTTCTCTGCAGTTATTCCCTTCCCTGGGAACAGGCCTGAGCTATGAGGAATTCTATCAACACCTGCAGCAACACTTGGTATTTCTCAGAGTTAGCAGCCACACAAAGTCCTTTTGCATAGGAGATATGTCCTCCAATGAACTAGACAAGAACTATAGATATCCTCCAATAATGATTCACAGGGTGTGCCTCCACAAGTAATTTACTGTGCAACATACACTGATAATAGACATGAATCCTTGTCACATCTATTCGTGGGTCTGTGCAGCATGCTAATGAGTACCTAGTAGCTTGTGAAATGGGCTCTCCCAAACTGGCTCCTCAAGTGCTCTAGCATCATGAAGGCTCTTGAACTTCTGTTTTTCATTCATGCACTTCTATGCTAGAGATATAACTATATGGATATATGAATTAATTAGTAGGAAACATTTATAACTGTATATTCACTGTTTCCCTGTAGTTATTTGAGAAACCTGGGATAACTAGTTTGCCTGTAATTATTAAGACAGCTTTGTTTTTTAAGTAGTCAAGATATAGATTTAGAAGCTTTATAGTATAACTTTAAAGTAGGAAAAAGATCCATTCATAGTGTGAAACAGCATTTAACAAAGCATTTTCTATTAAAATAATTAAGTTTCTGTCTGGAGTAAAAATAAAAAAGCAGGCAAGAGTGTAATGACAAACAAAATAAATCAAAAAGATGCAAACTGAATCTTAGCTATGAATCTGGCCTTTGGCAGTTTGGCACCAGTTTACACCCTTGGAGAGCAGCTGCATTGCAGAGGAGCAGCTCCCTGATGGGTGGCTTTACAAGCCTGTTCAAGGAAGTCTGTATTGCAGCACTCTGCCAAATGAGTTTCTTCTGCCCAGGGACAGCTGCTGAATCATGTCTGTCTTGGTCAAATAGGAGCAGTCTGCTTATGTACCACCACTGTCCTTTCCTGGTGGCCTCACTTCATTGGTGGTGAGGCTGTAACTGTGGTTCTGGACCTAAGAAGTGGGATTGGTGATTAAGCAGTGAAGCTTGTCCTATATACTAAGTAACTTACATTTTTCTGTTAGCATGGTGAAGTTGTGACATCTTTCACTAACAAGCTCAAATTAATGATTCTTGAGCTGCTGGTATGATAGAAAATGCTCCAAGAAAGGTTTAGATTTTTAACCAGCATCCCTGAAGTTGTGCAAACTTAGGAGTTTAAGCAATAAGTAGTGGGATGAAAGCAACATAATGTTGAAGTCAAGCTTATAATAAAGGAGGAGCACTTCCCCAAAAAGGGTAAAGGAGCTCATGTGCAGTTCTCAGTGGTAATGAAGAGCAGCAAGCCAGCAAAATGTAGATCCTTTAGTGGCATTGGCTGAACCTATCCTACTTTAAGATGTTCTTTTTTTAGGACGTAAACATCACTTGTACACAGACTTTTGCGACTGAAGTTTTAATCCGAGGCTATGACCCTGCAGAAAGCATGTTTTGGGGGAAGGTGGTTGGCTGTAGCCTAAAATAAAAGACTGGTCCCAGACTACACAGAGCAGCTTGCTTTCCTTGGACTGCACAGAACAGCAGCACACAAAGCTTCAAATACTGGTGAGTATTTTTTCAGTGCTATCAAGCTATATTAAACAGCAAATGCTATAGGATACAGTAGCCCAATTTTAGCCACTTACCCACAGTTTTATTGTAGCTTACTAATTTTCTGCCATGAAAATGGTACACAGAAGTAATGTTGACAAAAAAGGGAGAATAAATTGGAAAGATACACATAGATGTAAACATTTTTGCGTCCTACCTTAGCTATTACCACAAAAGATGCCAATTAAAATAGTCTGCATTGATAACTGTTATTCAATTACTTGAAAGTACTGTGAAACAGTGACTCAATCTGTAAAGAGCACTGAAGAACAAAGGCAGGAGAACACGCTGGTATAGAAAAGTATATGGTTAGTTTTAAGCATGTTTAAGCATTCTCACAGAATATCTTGGAACTTGCATACCCATTTAAATGCTTTACTGAATTATGACTGAAGGCTTTTTATTGTTGTTGGAGATAACAATAAAAAAAGGAGATGCATTTAATAAGAGATATACTTTAAAATAATAAAAGCTACAATAAAATGTCGATGCTGAATGTGTTCCTGGGATTAGCGAAAGGCTACTGGCCTCACCCATCCAGTCACAAGTCCAGAAGGAATCCTATGAACTTTGTCAGCTACCTCTTCCAGGTAAAGAGTAAACCTGCGCTTCTTAATAGTATGGAAGTTGTTAGAGTCCTCTCTGCATTTTGGAAGTACAGAGGTGTTCTTCTGCTCTTGGAAACAACAGGACGGATGGATCTTTAGCTATTTAAGACCAGCCTAAATTTTATGTTTTGTCAGCCTGAACAAGGACTGATACCTGTCCTCATCTGCTAATAATAAATATTTCTAAAAAAGATTCTGTTCTTACTCATTGTGAAAAAAATTACGGCATTTTATATATAAACTTGCTTTTGCATAGCTATTAAATCTTACTGACAGTAGTGAATGAAAAAGTAAGTTCTTACCTCATTTCTGTGTGCTGTGGAAATGTTGCAGAAAAGTTTTAAAATATTGCCATATCCTATGGCAATGGTAACATTTCATAACTATTTTTTCCCTATGAAACACACAATAGCAAGAAAATTTTGGTTGACATCAGCACAAAAATGAAAAAAAAAAAAAAAAAGAGATTATTGTCTATCAGGGCAGAGTGCCTGCCAGAAAAATTTAAAGCAGATACTGAGATACTATCTTATGATCTGGATGACTTGTACGCTGAACCAGGAAAGCCAAAAGGCTAAATCCCCCAAAGAGTAGGGCGTTCAAAAATGTTCCCGGGCTTATGACCCAAGAGCAATTTCATCAGAGTACTTCTGAGCAAAATAGTCTATTATTGATTCAACAGGCTGTCTTGCTTTCCTTGTCTTTAGTTTCCTCTGTTGTCCTTCAGTTCAGTCATTTGGGGTGTTTCAGAAAAATCTCAAAGTGGAGGCATCTGATCTCTTGCTTGGCAATCTCTACTGTTCCTACCCAGAATACCACTCACTGTTGCATACCCAGATCTGCTCCCCAGTTGCGGCAGGACATGGTGGCAGCTCATCCTAGCTGCTGCAGGCCTGCACCAGCTCCAGCTCTGGCCATGACAGCAGAATGCTTTTTCTCCATCCGCATGCCAAAGCGGGTGGGTGTAGAGAGGAACCACCAAGCTGGTATTTCCCCGTGTTGAGCAGAGCAGTTGGACCAATCATTGTAAAGCTGGAAATAGTGAGCTCTAACCTTAAAGAAAAAGCCCTGGGAAAAGGGGCTTTTCTGGTAAAGCTCCGAAAGCCCAGCTCCCTAAAGGGGGAGGGAGTCTTTGTTGGTTTGATGTTGCAGGCGCAGTTGTGTGCTTACCACGTGGCCAAGCCTGCCGCCATCCTGATTTACGGGGCAGCAGGAAGATAAATTTTATTCACAGTTTGCCACTTAGAGAAAGACTTTGGGACAGCTCGAGTTTGCAGGAGTACTGAAGCGCAGAAGGGCATTTGCCATTTCAACTGGACAGAATTGTTCGCACAAGAAGCTGAATGCGTGATAACTCTTAAACCTCTGGCAGAATGTTGGGAAATTGGGGTTTGAAGTTTATAGGGGTGGGTGTCCTCTGAATGCTGATGGACTGTGATGTGTGTGTGTGTCCCTTTCCTCCAGGAGATCGGATGTGATGCCAGAGATTGCTAATGAATGCTTTACCCATTCCTTTTTCTCAGAATGTGTGTAATGGCATTGTGATGGAATTTCTGACTGTGTCATGTACTTGTGCTTTTTTATTCTTTTTGTGCTTAGATGGAGATTCAGTAAACCCTTTGGTTTCCAGGAGCTGTTTTCTCTTGTCTGATAATTTCTATCCCAGACTCCTCCAGACCTGACTGCCTTTCGTTTTTGTTTTTGGGATTTTCCCCCTTTCTTAACCTGGGATGGCACATATTATATGGCTTTTATATATTATACTATGTTATGCATGTATTGTATATAAATATAGGCATAAAAACCTGTCATTTTCTCACAAAGTTTAGAATGCTGTCAAATGCACTATCAAGGCTGAATGACAATGAAACCTGAGATTTCTGAATGATGAAGGTGCGTGATTAAGGTCACCCCAGACAATTTCTGTGCTGTACTTAGCAGGGCTTCAAACAGCTTTGTGCATAGTTTAGTGGATAACCTAAGAGGAGGAACACTTGTAACGTGCAAGAATACTGTGCTGTTGTCTGGTAAGGAGTTGACAGCACATTTGCTTATGCTGAGGCAAATTTGTCTCTTTCCCCTTAAAAGCTTGTGTCAGATGAGTAATCCACGTTAATTTTTATGAAAAAAAATGATCAGATTAATATTGCTGCCACTGCCTTGTGTCCAATAGGGAGTGTTAGGGTGGGGTTTTTTTGTTGTTTTAGATCCTACAAAACAAAGAGCTTGAAGACTTAGATTACAACGGGTTGGATAGCTCTAAGATTCCATCTGTAGCAGCACATCCTTGCCCAGTACAGGCTATTCTTTGCACATCTGAACTCAAAGCATAAATGGTTTTAGTGGGCTCTGTCTTAGAAAAGCTCTAGGCTGAGATACTCTTAAGTTGCCATTCTGATTACCTCTATATCTTGAGATTTTTATTTTTTAATACCCACCACTTTTTCTAGGATGATCCCTCTTCATAAAAGGAGTGAAACATGTAGCTTGTTTAATACTTTTGGATGGTTATTAAGGGTTGATATTAAGAGGGCAGACAGGACAGAATAGGATCCTCTCTTTCCAGCCAGCAGTTAACATTGTGGTCCTCAAATTGTCAGTCTGTAACACAGTTGATGGCATATTGTCTACTTCCTATGTCTGTGTGGGGATAGACTAGCTAATGAACTTGCTTTTTCTTGCTATTTTAGTACAAATCTCTATACTGGGATACAATTTATGGGATTAAAAATCCATTTAATTTATAATAACCTTATCAATAATTGTCGCTTTCTACTTGACTCTAACATGGTTAATGATATGGTCCATGAACCAGAGATCTTAAATAATGTGTTTGGCTTCCATCCTTAGAGGTAAAAGGCTCAGTAGACTTTGTACAGCTGGTCTTCCTTAAATTCCTGTCATTTACTAATTCTTTAGAATGGAGACTTTGCATGCTGTTTAGGAAACTCTTTAGAATCATATTCCGAATATGATATAGCAAGTCAATTATATAAATTCATTTCTTTCTTGGTAATTTGCTACTGGCTGGTTATCGATCTCTGATGAAAAAGTATTATGAACAGAAATTTATGTGCTCATAAACTTGATTGCAACAGTGATAAACAGGATTTGCATGCAGGTATAGCTGCTGCTTACATTCCCAGCAGAAAGATTATATTGCTTCACTCCAGATGATTGGAAGTGAGAAATAGTGCTCCACCTTTTTAGATTTATGGATTTGGTGTGCCTGTGTCTGTACATGCGTGCCTGCATAGAATACACTTGTGTTATACCAGAGATGTTTACTTCATTCATCCACATTTAGCAACCATAATGCATATCTGGGGTAGATCAGTCCTGGCAGTTCAGATTCAGCTGGTTCATACCTGTTTCAGAAGAAATAGTGTGGCCAGCAGGACTAGAGATGTGACTATGATTGTCTTAAGTCAGCACCAGTGAGGCTTCATCTTGTATATGGTTTTCAGTTTTGGACACTTCAATACAAGGAGGACGTTTAGTTGCTGGAGTGTTGCTAAAGAAGAGCAATTAAGCGTAGTGAAGGGTCTGCTGGAGGACAGGTCGTCTTTGGAGCTGTTAAGAGAACTGTAATTGTTTAGTCTGGAGAAAAGGAGTCTGAGGTCAGACTTTACTGCCTTTTACAATTACTTGAGGTTGTAGAGAGGTGGGGGAGTCAGTCTCTTCTCCTAGATCACTAGTGTTAGGACAAGAGGAAATGGCTTCAAGTTTTTTTAGGGAAGATCTAGACTGGACATCAGGAAAAATGTCTTCATTGAAAAAGTGGTCAGGTACTGGAACAGGCTGTCCTGGGAAGTGGGGAGTCACTGTCCTTGAAGGCGTTAAAAAACTGTAGATCTGGCACTTGGAAACATGGTTTAGTGGGCATGATGGTATTGGGTTGACAGTTGGACTTGATGATCTTGGAGGTCTCTTCCAAACTTAATAAACTATGCAAGTATAGAAACATTCTGAGTTTGAAGGTCATATAAATACCCCAGAGTATTTGGATTGGTAGTGCTGACAAATAAGGATTAGCTGTTGGATATAATGTAGGAGTTCATGGTAGTTTGAGAGCTCCCTACAAGTATGGAGGGCAAGAGAGAGGTCTGTCTGCAGAAATCTCTGGTGTAAGGTCAGTAGGGCTCAGCCAAATGCAGTAGTGTCAGCTGGAGCTATCCTTCGTTGAGTTTCATGGTGTAAAAGAGAAGTAATGCAGAAATCAGTGACTTATAGTAACCTTGTAATCCATCCTTAAGGTGTTGATCATCCTCACAGTACATTAAACAGTCAATTTTATATGTGCATCAATCTTTCACAAAATGATGGGAAAAACAACACTGCAGAAAGACAACCCAACATAATAATTAATATGCAGTATTAAATCTCTCGTGAGCAAACAGTAAGGAGAAGAAAGCTTGATCATTACATTGGATTTAATTTGCTGAGGGAACCAACCTTCACACCTGAGCCACAGTCACAGCTTGTTTTTTTTCTCAATTAAATCCATGCTTGTCTAAAGCGATGAGGTTTTGGAGGACAAGATCGGGGCACATGCTAATGAAATTCCCTGTAGTACAAGGGCACTGCGCAGAAACTGTTACAAGGCAGAGACTGCATAATCTGTACTTAAAATTCTCTCCAAAGCAATGAATATAAGAGCTTAATGAACATTAGATGTAGACAAAGCTATTAATAATCAGAATTGTTTTGTCAAAGTTAAAAATTCTGTGTTTAAGGATTGAGAAATAATTAAGTTTTACATTTAAAGATGTGTATTAATAAAATACGGGATTTCCAAGTTAAACTGTTAAAGCATAGGTTTTTTCTAAATGAATTGCCACTGAGACATACTTAGAACAAGATACATACTTTTACTGCTATTCTTTTGAGTTCTAATGTAATAACAGGAAGTTGCAGCTTACTCTACCCAGACTAATTTTGAATTCTTCATATGCTATGTATTTTGACCAATTCAAACCATAGCACTACGAGCTACTGTGATATTACTCTACTAATTAAGTTTTCTTGCCAGACTTTCTGGCACTATCAGATAACTCCCAGAGAGTCTCCTAAAATTGGGCTTCCAAAAATTCACGGGTGGTTATTGTTATAATCGCTTACCTTTACTGACAGCCATGCCTTGGAAAGATGAGCAATTGCATTCAGAAAGACTGTGTTGTGAGCCTATGCATTCACAGAATGATCTTAATTTTTTTTTATTATCTAAAGTAGTTTTCAGGAACTTTTTCAAGGTTCTTCATCTGTATGCATTTTTAACCTACTCTTATTGACTAGTTCTCCACTAAATGTTTGTACATCTGTTTATTCCTCTCCCAAACCTTTCTTCAGTTAACAGAGCTTAAACTGTTTCATGACATTCATAGCTAATCAATTTTTTTCTTCTGCTATTCTACATTATTTGTCTTCTGTCATCATAAAAAAGAATCTTGAATAGCTTAAGTTTGTTAAAGCTGATGGAAATGTTTTTATTTGAATCTAAAAATAGTAATTCCAGGTTTTTTGTTGAGCCAGAGTCTGGAATTTTGACATTTGAGATTGAACCTTACAAATCAACAGCTATAGGAATCCCATCCTCATTCGGACTGGCTTCACATCAGCTTCACTCCAGGTACCTAATTTAAATAGAATACAGAGCAGTTAAATCACTATAGGTGATTTGAAACAGGACACCCATTTACAGGATTTGTTTCTGCAGGAATTGTACCTCTAGGTTTCTTCTGATCTGCCTAGTCTTACGCAGAGGATCCAGATGACCTGTTTCCCTCTATCTCAGGATGTTCTGCTAGCTATTCACATATTTTTATCATATTCTTAATTTGATCCAGCTTGTGTTTTAATAAATCCAACAAAGCAAAAAGAAACAAATAATCCCTCCACCCCCTCTCCTCCTATAAAACCCAGACCCACCACCATATGTTGATATCCACTTAGGATTACATCTTTTGAACATCCTGAGGTAATTATGTTGTGAACAGTGCTTAACTAGGTTACTTAAAGATTTGATATTTAATTACCTAAGAAGATTTCTCTGCTCTGTGAGTACATTCCCACAATTCGGTGTCCATTTTGGGATTTGTGGAATTATTTAGCTTTCTGACTTTGCCTGGTATGTGTAGCCTGACTAGTCATCTTGAGCCTTGTGCTTATGGTACTTTATTTGCATATAAAGCCCAGAGTACCAGTGGTTGTTTTATGGAATAATAGAATACCTTCAGTTGTCAGGACCTATGAGGATCATTGAGGCAAACTCCAGACTCCGCACAGGGCAGTATGTTGAACCACGTAGCTAATAGCTTTGGCTAAATGCTTCTTGAGCAGTGATAGACTTGGAGCTGTGACCACTTTCCAGAGGACCTTGTTCAGTGCTCAACCACCTTCTCATTGAAGCACTTTCTCCTATTAGAACTTGCCCTGTGAAGTAGGTTGAGCTAGACTGGTTGCCAGGTGACCACCAAAGCTGCTTTATCACTCCTCAGCTGGATGAGGTGGGGGAAAATATAGTAAAAAGCTCAAGAATAAAGATAAGAATGGGGAGATGACTCAGCAGCTACCATCATGGGCAAAACAGACTCAACTTGGAAAAAAGAATCATTTATTACAAATAAAATCAGAGTAGGATAATGACAGAAAAAAACCTCTAAATTTTAAAAACACCTTACCCCCACCCATCCCCTCTCTCTGGGCTTAACTTTACTTACCATTTTCTCTGCTTTCTCAATCCCAGTGACAGAGGGTGGATAGGGAATGGGGGTTGTGAGCTCTTTCTGCCACTCATTTCTTAAGGACACAACTACTCTCCCTCTTGCCCTACTCCATCGAGACAGTCCTCCACAAACTCCACAAACTGTTCAAGTATAGGGCCCCTTCTATAGTCTGCAGTCCTTTAGGAACAGACTGCTCCCATTAGTCTCTTCTATAATCTGGACAACACCTAGTATCCTCATTGTAAGTCGTGCTGCCTAGTTCCTTCATCAGTTTTGTTTCACTCCTTTGGGCACATGCTAACATTTTTGTGTTCTTTTATTTTATATACTCCACACAGTACCATATCACAGATGGAATCCTACTGCTTTTCCCCCATTTTTTTCCCCACTACTTTGACATTTCTTTTGCATCGACTCTTTCAGATATTTTGGGTTCTTCCAAAGTAATTGTCCACTGATTTTTATTTTTTAGTCCAAGGGTTCTTTCATAACCTACCACCAAAACTTCATAGGCCAGAAGAAAATTGAAAAATATAAATTCTTCAGATTGTGAAATCTACACAGGTAAGTCTCAAAATATTTATATAGCCAACCCCATCTTTGGGATACCATGTTTGTGCTGTTCTCATGGATTTGTTTTGAAACTTCTAGCACTATCGATAGTAATTCTGGGGTCTGTAAGACCTGAGTGTTGAATAAATAACCAATGCTACCAGGGGCCCTGGGAATAGTGAGATGGATGGGTGTGGCCAGAGCCAATAAATGACTCTACAAGGTTTAAATATGCAAAGATAAGCAGAGTAAAAGATTTGAGGAAATTGACAAAAAATAATAGGAATGCTTGGGTTGTTTGGTTTTTATATGTATTTTGAATTCTTAAATGATGGAACACATTAATTTAATGATTATATTTAGAAAGCAATAAATGGATTGACTCCTTCCCACTTGAAACTATAAAATAAGATTCAGAGCTACAGTGTCCCCACTCCTTTTCATTTTTTGTCTTCTGATTTTGGCTCAGTGGAGGATTTGCTTCTAATGCATATATGCAGTGATAACACAGATCACTACTTATTAATTCACCTGATCAGAATTATCCCAAAGAGTGTTTAAGAGAAAGAAATTGTGCTTTATATGCTCAGATTCATGTTTTGCTGGTGCCATATAACCAGGACAGACAGACCAAATGGGGTTTGTAGTAAGACATTAGCAAGAATTGGTGCTGTGGGTGCATAAATGTAGGAATCCAGCAAAGTCAGTGGTTCTGTGACTTCAGCAATGTGTGTGCTGAAGCAATGGGAGCTTTTATGGGATTAGGTGTCTGAAGAAGAGTGTGGCAATGACCTATATGAGTATAACTTCAGATTTTAAAAACTGTCCTAGATGACAGCTTGGTGAGAATTAAATTATTTCAAGTTTCCCAGTTAAGAAGGAAGGAATAATCTGGTTTGTTTCTTTCATTTCTTAAAATTGAAATCACGACCATCTAAGGTTTTGGGTGTTTTTTATTTTTTTAAATAAAGTAAAATACATAGCATGTTTGAATATGTCTTTTCATATGCCGAATGAGTTCTTGTCTTGGGGAGGGTAAAAAAAGAAAACTAAAAAGTTAAAAGTAACTAAGATTTAGTTTCAAAAAAGTGAACTAAGAGATTACTTGCCTTATTTTTCCCCTTCTGAGATTGCAAGGACAACTGTCCTCCAACCTTTCTCCTGCTGTAAAAGACATCCAAGAAGAGAGCATGTAAGCTGGTAATTAAGTCTGCTTCACACTGTGTGGTTCAAAATGCAAAGCTAAAGCAAAACAGAGAGAAGATCCCTCTGCTGCACCTATTGAGCTGCACAGAATTAAATTCTTTTTGAGCATCCAGTTATCTCAAAGGAAGGACTGTTTCACAGAAAAACTCAGATAAATTTCCAATAATTACAGATGCTCAGTGGTTTATAAACAAGTTGTTATAGTGGGGACTAAGACATACTCAAATCAAAATTCAGTTTAGGATGGAAAGCAATGCCTGTGTTCACTGCTGTCCTACAGACTAACCTTTATAACAGACACTTAAAAAGGCAAAGTTGAAGGTGAATTCACTCAGCTTTGACTGGCTATATTTTCTTATTGCTATTGTCAAATGAAACTTCTAGGTGTTAAATGCACTATTGAGGTGTATTAGTCTAACAAGTAAACATATAAATCATTCCAAAACAAGCAGACCCCTCCCAAACAGCCCCCTCTCACAAGCAAAACAAAAATCGCCAGAACAGGTACTGAAGTTTTCATATGTGAGCAATATTTGCAAGTACTTTCCCAAGGCTTTCTCAGTGAGGAGCCAAAATGAGCAGGCTATAAAGCAATCTCATTTTTGAAGAGATAGTTTCTTTTTTTGTTCTGAACAAGAAACTGCTTCTGTCAGTGTCTCCAAATATGGGCTCTGAAACTAGCTGTAGGAAGTGAGAGAGATAATAAACTTGTTGCATAGGTTGCCATAAGAAATTGGGGATATCATCTTAAGCCTCTTATTTTTGTGAGCTTATTATAAAGAGTGGCATAGACAGGTAAAATCTTCAGTAATGGTATTTTTCAATTTCCAAAATATTTCTGGAAATGCCTAAGAGATTTCTACACGTCATAACTTAACTTTGCAATGTCTCTGATTATAATGACTCTACTTTTTCACAAAGATATATCATGGAGACAAGTGAGTAAGAGTATTGGAAGACAATGAGCAAGCTTTTATAGATGGAGGATTATGAAAGTCCTTGGCAGCCCACAGCTTGCTGTGTGCAGCAAGGGCCCATGTCAATCTCTTCCCATGCAACAAGATCCTTATGACCTGGGATACCTAGAGGAATGCTTGATATGGAAAAGTCTTTGCAAAGGGGATGAAATTGAGTTTGAACTCAAGAAATTATGTGAAGGCAAATGCCCTTTAGTATTGTGATGCTTTGAGCACGTTCTTCAAACAATACGTCACTATTGCAAGCTTGTAACTGTTTCAGGCGTAAAGTTGTTGTACTCTCATAGGTACGATTGATGTACAAGGATTGCAGGACTTAATTAATGGTGGAACTAAGGGTGGAAGGACTGCAGGACTTAATTGAATGTGAAACTAAGGGTGGAATGGAAGCAGATATCTGAGCATACATTAATCAGGATACACCACCATGTGCACTGAGGCATCTGTTGGACTATTAGACATTCACAGGACTGAACATTTGTGGCCTTGCTGCTTGTCTACATGAACAAGGTATTGCACATGAGCGTGAGGATGTTTGAATATATGACAATATACAAACTGATGACATGGACAGAAACGGTAAATTGAATGTCCTGTAACTCCTGAATAATGTAATTATTATTCAATGTGTAAGATAATAACGAACAGAAAAGCATGCTCTATGCACTACGGTATGTATAAAGGCGAGGTTTATGTCTTAGGTCCTGGTGCTATTGGACAAACTGACTCTACTACGTAAACTGCTCCTGTTTGAGCTACAGATTACCATATTGCTGAATAGCCATGGGTCTTTATCAAGTGGCAGTTTATAAATGATGTGTTATGAAGGGAATTAAGCCCTCAAACTCTCCACGGGATATTGTGGGTGCTAAATATGATGGAGTAAACCCATGTAACTATAAATCTGGGGACTATTAAATCTAGTGCTATACTTTACAGCCCAGGAAGATGAGATAGGGTAGGGGGTGACCAGCCAACTCTGGTAAGGACGATTTAGGTACTGTTGTGACAGAGGCAGGGCCCCAAGAGAGGAATGGCCAACTGTCACATCTGGGATGACAGGTGGGGGGGGGTGAAGGGGAAGAACTGTGATCTTGGAGGAATATGCACTTGTTAGTTAGATCTTGCTGTGCTATAGACATTGATTATGTCAGATTATATGACACTTACTTAATAGAACTCAGGCACTAAATGAATTACATAGCCTTGCCAGATATGTTGCTTTCAAACACATTTCTGAATAGAGAGGTAGTTGTTACTCTGCCGAGAGTGCTGAGTACAGTGCCAGACATGGAGTTATTTTCACAGGAGCATTCTGGCTGGATGCGAGTAGGATGCAAGCCCAAAGAAAAGGTGTCAGAATAACTAGAAATTGGACAACCAAACTCTGCCCATTGATTGGAGAATGCAGAAGGTTTAGAGAGAGGACAACTAAAGGATAGTGGGCCCCTCCAGAACATTGTTCCAGAACTCTCTCAAATTTTGTACAGTGCGAGCAGGAAGATTATCTGCTTAACAGAGCACCACATCTGCAAAATGAGGTTGAAAAACTGCAGGCCAAAGTAGAAAGGCTCAAGAGAATTAGAGAGGCTAAAATAGAGGTAGACTGGTGGAGCCAGTCTGTACAAAGCCAAATAAGACCCAGAAACAAGGAGCCCAAGTATCCTGCACCTCTCAGAGGGAAGACAGAAGACCAAGTAGGAGTGAATGGAGCCTAGTGAAGAGAACCACCCTGATCTGCCTCACCTT
>VZRI01004413.1:0-54774 GCA_013397515.1 Upupa epops
CCTAGAGGAGCTCCCTGTCTGTGGAGAGGTGTCACAACAGGAGCAGGAGACAAGGTGAAGATGGTTCTGAGATGAGAAAGAAAGGAAGTACCTTCCCTTTAGAACTCTGTCCACCAATCACCTGTAGAGTGCAGACACTGACGCAGGAGGTCTGCTAGGCAAGCTACTTCCAGCTTCAAAATAAAATGCTTTTTCGGCATAAAACACCACAACTACTATTTGAAAATGTGGTAATTTTCAAACCAGCACAGTAGCTCAGTGCTCTACCAGTATCCACCAGCAGAAAAGTTTCAGGTTTCTGCTGCTCTTGTGGAAATACATTGGTACAATTTAATTGTCACTGCCACTTTGTCCCAGAGCCTGCAGTCTCCAGTTCCACTGTGCAGGCTGTAGTCATCACCTTGATTTTTCTCCTGTGCGTTATTGCAATGGACTCTGGGTCTGCCTCATTTCAGAGGTAGCACAGCTGACTTGAACAACCTAAACAAAAGCTGTTGTTGAGGAGACCTTTCAGTACTTTCATAACCAGTTTGTCAGCTGTGTTCGTTGCACTGTGATGCTGCAAGCAAATACGAAGCAGCTTGGTGGTTCAACCACAGCAACAATTAGCTCTGAAGTGACTTTCTGCTATAGGCGGTCACTCCATTAAGTATTTATGAAACTGAAATGTTTCTGTTAATAAAACACAACTGTAGCTTCTCGGGGAAAGATTGATGTGTAAGTGCTTTGCTTTCTGTGTGATTTAGTGCATTCACTGCCTGGTAATGTCTCTGACATAAAGAATAAAACACAGGGAAAATAAGAAACTATAGAAGCAGCAGCTTTTATCCCAGTGATGCCTTTTTGGTTTTTTGTGGGGTTTTTCTGGAGAAGAACAAGCAGTAATTGCCACTGCAGTATTTCAGCCTATGCTCAGAGAGATATGATCCCATCAGCTAACAGCACCTGCTAGTTTGGCAGCTGGGCACAGACTGGTTCTGTAAACCATGGGCTCATGCTCCTGTGTAAGGAAGACCGTGCACTGGCCACTGGCCAGTGTCTTGCATTCATAAACCCATGTATCTCACAGTACCTCCTGCTCCTGGGAGTCACAGACATTTAACAGGCAAGGCCCAGAATGCCCACTGGAATTCCACTAGTTACAGCTGGGAAAGGGAGAAGAATGCATGTGACAAATGAAATTACTTTGGGATTAATACTGAGATGCTGGGGTCACTTCATGTCTAGTATGCAGCACTCAACATGTGTTATACGAATATAAGGAATAGAAGGGACCTAAAGACTTAGGCCACCAGGAGACTCCACTTTATGATGAGGTATGGCAGTGGAGGGGTGAGAGGAGCCAAGGGGCGCAAGTCACAGCTGATGGTTTTAGATGGAGACCAGTGGAGAAGTGGAGTCATGGAGCGAGGGGTTTGCAAAGTGCTGGGCAACTGGGACTTTCCATACTTGAAGAAGTTCCCTGTTTCCCTGGACTAATTAAAAGTGCTGCTGCCTAACCCTGAGGAAGGAAGAATGTAATTTTCTTTCTTCAAAAGCTGAGTTTCTGTGTCAATTTTTTTGAATAGTGCCTGGCTGGGAGCCTGTGGTGGCTCTGGCAGTCAGTGTTCAGGCCTCCAGGAAGCAAAGCTACTTTATACAAAACCACAATGGCATGAGCTAGCTCTCACTGAAATGAGATCATACAAAGCAATAGTATATTCCAACAGCTTCTACAGTCCAGCTGCCCCTACCAAAGTGAACCCAGATGAATCTGTAGCTGTGTGACCAGCAGGCATACTGGAAGTTGGTCAGCTAGGGCTGCTGGTATTGAGCTTTACGTGCTCAGCACATGCATAAATGTGACCTGAATGTGACTGCTTCACAGCCACATGCTTGCCTACGTGAGGAGCTGGGTGACTTAAGCTTTACTGTTACTGTTCTCTGGAGGAGCGTTTGTCCTTCACCTAAATGGCAGAAGAGCCAGGCATTGCTTTAGTCGCCTTTTCCAATGGCAGCATAACCACACAGCCAAGAGGAAAAAGAAGGAACACCTCAACAAACCAACAACCTGACTGGTTGCAGCAGTAAAACACCACGAGGGGTTGGTTTATCCCTATGTGAAGCTTGTAGAGCCAAACACGGGTTAGCTTCACAGGGCAGATCATTTCCATTTTCTGATTTAGTTACAAATATTTCCTTAAGCAAAAGAGCAGTACCTGAGAAAGAAGAAAATTTGATTCAATATTAATGCCATTTTTTTTGGTACTCGAGCCCTATGATCTGAAAAATGTTTCCAACATCCTGGAAATGCCAAAACCCTAAAAAAATAATGAATGCAAAGCAGAGGGCTTTAAAGTTGTTAAAAATTCTTCCTTCCAAAAATAAGCAAGTAAATGAAATGGTAATTCAGCCTGCATTGCATTTTCTCCTTTTAGCTGGAGGTAAATACAGCCAGAAGTTCAATTCTCTATTTATTTGCAAACACTGCATAATAAACATAAATGTACTGCTGTTGAGAATAATAATGCAATGCTAATGATTCTGAAAAGCAAGAAGGGAATAAAAGAACCATCTGAAGGAAAGGGACAGGTAATTAGCAAAGCAGGGAGATGAAAAGGTAGATAAGTACCTAAGAAAACTACACAATAGAGGTGATTAAGAATAAAGGAGTAACGATGCATGATATACTGCAACAGAGAATGCACTAAGCCCTGACAAGGATGAGCAACTAAAGGTGAAACAAAACTGCAAATGTTAGTATTTGGAAATGTTGATATCCACCAGCTCATCTCTTTGGACAGTCCACTGCCTTCAAAATAACCAGGGTGAGACCTTGCATTATAAAAGAGAACACTGACCACAAATAAAACCAGAGCAAGTACTAAACTTGTATCTGGTGTAGAGAGTCCTTTATTGTCCTGACAAGTTCAGCTCTCACAGTTCTTTTCCTCTCACCTGCCTTTTGCATTATGGTCTCACAAGACCTCCACTCTCTGCTGTTCACTGATGCTCAGCCCTGGATTTTTCACTCGTGGCCCATTTCCTGCAATTCAGTTGGCCAAGAAGATTTCCATCTCCTCTTGGATGGACTCCCAGTAAAGGGAAATTTAAGAGATGCCACCTGGATCAACACATCTAGGCTAAAAATACAAGGGTTTTGCCTATGTGTGAGGGAAGATGGTTCTCAAGCTGACAATTGCAAGACATTACCAGTCCCAGGGGATCAGCACAGGGGTGTGAAAAGGCAGTGACCAGGAGATTGCATGCACCAGGGGAGGGTTAGGTTGGATATTAGGAAGCCCTTCTACATGGAAAGAGTAATCAGACACTGGAATAGACTACCCAGAGCAGTGATGAAGTCCCCACTCCTGGAGGTGTTTAAGGACAGACTAGATGTGACACTTAGTGCCATGGTCTAGCCAATGTGGTAATGTCAGGTCATAGACTGCGCTGGATGAGCTCAGAGGGATTTTCCAGCCTCAATAATTCCGTGATTCTGTAATTAATCATGGGTTTAAGTGAATGTTCCTGCCTCCTTCCCTCTATACCACTTTCAAGGAATGACCTGATTTCTGTTTCTCAGGCCTGTAACAGGAAGAAAAGAGTTTAATACAAGTATTGTAGAGATGTTAACAGACAAAAACCTGATGCTGATATTGTGCATGAGAAGAGCAGATTACTCAAAGCTTTAAAATAAAAAGCTATTAAATGCTATTAATTCCTTTTATTGGTAACCATAAAATAAAATATTCTAAAAGTTTAATTTTAATGCTTTTTTGTGGTCAGCAATAAAAATTGGATTGCTTTCCATTTGCAAGCGGTGAGATTGGGACACCATGGTTTGCAATACTGAGTCTGCTGACTGAGAACGAACTCCCTGTGCTGCAATCAGCTGCTACAGAGATGTTGCTGAGGAGCAACAGCTTTAGTGATGCCAGTGAATGACTCTGATTGAAGGAAGTTTTAATCAGGAGTTTCATCTTGAAAGGAACAGAGAAATTGCAGAAGTTCAGCTTTTCCCTGGGAAAAGCTGTGGCTCATCTGACTGGAGTGGTGATGGGAAGCTCCAGCACCTCGGGTGTATTTGCTGCTGTGTGCAGCTACAGGGATTGCCAAGCTTTTCTCCTGGGAAATAAGTGTCTGTGAAAGTCAAGCAACATCCAGATGTTACCAGATACATAGAGGTGCAGTGAGCAATCAAAATGTGAAATAGAGCCATGCAGTGGCAGTGTTTCATGTGGAAAAAGTCTCTTTTCTGCTACTGCTAATGACAACAGTTCATCCTTCTCTCAGACTTGGTCCCTCTGTTCATTCTTTGGCTACCAAGAGCCTTCCAATTTTTAAGCAGTAAAATAATTCTGATCAGCCACCTTTTAATATAATAATCAGCACTGAGCATCCTGACCACCCTGATAGAGAATAATTTCATAACTGGAAGCAGTCAGGTAAAGGAGTCCATGTGAGGTGTCAAGTAAAATGCCAAAAGATGTGACCTCATGAACTGCATTAATCACTTTGGAAAGCTGCATGATGCAGTGCACTGGTTTCCCACCCGTGAAGTGCCTGAGGGCACTGTGATATTTAATATTTGTAGAGGGTAAACGTTTCTAAACTGTACTTTTCACAACTGAATGAGTACTTTCCCCTCTGACAGTGCAATCTTGACTTCTGTTGAAGATTAATGGCAACAGTACTTCATGTGTTTTAACACTGCTTCATTTTAGCTCAACCAACTGTTATTGTTCAGACTTTAATGTTTCTAACTAAATATCACCTGCAGGCCTTAGGCGTGTCATTGCAATGAAAATTTAGTGGGTTTAGTGATTAGCTGTGTTGATTTAATTATGTTGGGAAAATAATATTATATGCTAATGGAAGGCAATTTATTTCTTTTTGATCTTGAACCCTATATGCTGCAATCACATTCTTCCAATATTTACTTGAAGCATTTAGATGTAATAAATGTGATAGAATTATTCTTGAGTGACATGATGCTAGCACCAGCAGAGGTTCCTTCTGTAAGCATTTATAGAAAAGATGGGGAATTGTTCCTGCTGTGCTGTAGATGCAGGGAAAAGGATTGCTGAGGCATTCCTGGGCTCTTGTTCATGCCCACAGGAGTTCATGGGAAGAAGTTGTCTTAGTAGTTGAGTAACCAGAGAAGCAGCACCCAGAACAGCTGCATCCCTTCAACATTCCCACAGCTCCCCTTGAGCAGAGAGGAAAGTGGGACCAGGAGAAGCTAGTTTGGGTGAGGGAAAAGTGGCTCATGATGCAGTGGGTCATGTGATACAGTGGCACAAAGTGTGATGAGGTTTTCCTCTGGGAGAGTCATGTTTGAAGTTGGAATAGAAGCTTGGCTTTGGTTAGGGTTCTGCAGCTTCACCAACTGTCCTGACTTCTGCAGACACTGTGTGTCTCCAACCCCAAGTACTACATATTTGAGTCTTACTACATCTTGCTGCCTTTTATTCCTGTTAACATAAAAAGAACATATAACGTATACAGAAAATGAAATATTTAATGCTTTAATACATGCGGGCCTCAGGAGCCTCGTAAAAATTTTCTATTGATATTATATAAGGCTGCTGTAAGGATCCATAAAGTTTCTAATTGCAGGGAAGCTTGTGTAAGTCTGTCTGCATTTTATAGCACATTGGATATAGCCCTTGGAAAATCACGAAGGCATTTTCTTATGTGGAGCTGTGCATTTCTCAGATGTGCCCTGGGTGCATTATGAGAGGTGTCTTGGTGTGCTATGGTTGGCCTGAGAGTGAGAGAGTGGTTGGGTGCTGGAACAGGCTGCTCAGAGAGGTGGTAGAGTCACCATCCCTGGAGGTGCTAAAAAAAAGAGTAGCTGGAGCACTTGAGGCCATGGTCTAGGGCTTAGGCAGATGCTGGGATGCAGGTTGGACTTGATGATCCTGGAGCCATGGATCCAGCCATGATGATTGTATGATTCTATGCCTATCCAGCTTTGGGGAATATTCAAATATTTGAAAATTTGACTCTACATGCACAGATAGTTTGTAGAACAGTTTAAAAGTTACTAGGTGATACTCATACCCTGTGAGGACAAAATTCTCATAGAATGGCTTGGCTTGGAAGTGACCTCAGAGATCACCTAGTTCTAACCCCCCTGCTGTGGGCAGTGACATATCCCACTAGACCAGGTTGCTTGAAGTTCTGTTCAACCTGGCCTTGAATGCTTCCAGGGATGGAGCAGCCTAAACTTCTTTGTGGTCAGCAATACAACTGGATTAGTTCGCATGTGCACGGGTCTCCATGTGGATTTTGAGCTGTTGTCCCAGTGGTTGCTGCTCAGAAGCAGCAAAGCTCTTATGAATGTATTTAATGTCTGGGGTCAGTACCAAGTCTGCAGATATACAGGTGAGATACAAGAGTGGTTCAGCCTGTTCAGTTATCGTGCCCACGCAAATTGGATCACACTTGGATGTCAGGGCTGACTGAATGTCCTGCTGCTTCAGATAATTAATTTTCAGGTCTGAGCTCTGAGAAATGTGCAACATGTGATAAAAGAAGTTGAAAAATGCTCTGTAATCTACTACTTCTGAGTCAAAAGGGGGTTCTTTAACATCTATCCAGCGGCCATTCCCAGGGACTAAGCTGTGACAGCTATAAGCCATGTGCATTGCTTACAGCTTAGCACCATAATGATGGTTTATTGATGTTTATATCACATTTTAAAGCATTGAGGTTCTCTGCATTATTTACAACATACACACCTCTACAGCTCCATCCAGTCATTCTCAGATATAGCTGGGTGCACTATGGAAACAAACCCTAGCTTCACATAAGCATGTGGGAAAATTATACTCACAGTTGCCTATTTTGAGGGCCTAACAGCCACTTTGTGCTAGCAGCTCACAGTAGCTTCCATAGATCCTATTATTCTTGGATGTGGATTGGTTTTCATTTCTTCAGAGCCAAGGAAGATGTTAGGAAGGTGTTTGCCAGAAGCAGAAGGCAGGACAACCTGCATGCAAAGTCCAGGGAAGACACAACCTTGGTTGACCTTGGTGCGAAGCTGGAACATGGCAATGATGCTGGCATGAAGCTGGCTGAGGGACAGCAGAGGTCACAAATCAATGGCCATGTCAACATAAGTACAATGGCTGGGACCCAAGCAGGGCTTGTGGCCCTGAGCTTGGGAGTGGGGAGTCTGGCTGGGTACAGAGGCAGCTGTAAGGAGCAGAGGGATATTGTGGTAGGTACAAATCCAGTTAGGAAAGTGTTTGGGACAGAGGGAAGTGGGAAATGTGGGACAGAAGCTATGAAGAGTGCAGGAATGCTTTGAGGCAGGCATCTAAAAGTCTGGAAGTATCAACAAAAAGGATGGGGATGGACTCGGTCTCGAGTAGATTTGACACAAGAGTTTGAGGAACAGGATTTCTGCATGGGGACTACAGAGCTGCTGCTGGACTTGGGAGATGAACTCCCAGTGTGAGGAGTCTGATCACTACAGGTTGTGAAGCACTGTGGGATGTGAGGGTTGTAGGTACCACAAACTTGTTACATCTTTAATGGGGATGCTAGCTTCAGAGTGGGAGCAGAAGCAGTTATTCCCCTCCACTTATTCCCCTGCTGCCTTCCCTGGAAGACACATGGTCACAGCATGTAAGCTCAACCCCCCGAGTCTGTCTTTAGCTTAGAATTGTGCTACCTCAACATTCAGGCTTTTGTTTGTTTGTAGGGACTGTTCTCATGCGTAGGCCTGTCAGGTTAATATGTAGGGATGTCTTACATCCACATTTCATTTTCTCTGAGCAGCAGAGGAAGCCAAGTTAATTCACCTTAGCCCTTGGCTGCCTAAAGCTTTCAGCTACAGTATAAAATAACAGCATAAGCAGCGCTTTCCTTTTATTAGGAGCTGCAAGCTGAATGTACAAAATACTGATGGGAGCTGGAAGTGTTTCTCTGATACCAGTGGGGAAACACGCTTTTTCCATTGCAGCAGGCATGTCTTCTGAATTGAGGGAGACAAAAGAAAACGTTAAAGAAAAAAGGGGTGGTTTTAGCCACAAAGAATACATAAATCCATTCTCTTTGTAACACACTGCATGTAAACCACCTGACATGAAGCACTGAATGACAGCTAGAAGACAGGGTGTGAAGAAACGTGAATTAATTTTCTCTCCCCCTTCCTGTCATTTTACATCGTTGAGTCAAAATCCAGCCCCAGAACAGAGGTCAGATCAGAAAGGAACTTCGGGTCCCTGAGCACTGCTGGGCTGCTGAAATCCCAAAGGAAGAACAGTGATCTAACTGGGTGCTGAACCTTTCTCTCAACACTTGCAGATGTGTGTTGGTTTGACGATTTTTAGGGTAGGTAGGGACTTCTCTCACATTTAATCCTTGCCAGGCTTCACAGACTCAGAATCTGCCTTCGTTTTCTCAAAGCATCCTAAGCCTCAGAGCAAATCTTGCTGTTTGCTCTCAGCACCAAATAGAGCTGACAAAAGAGGTGAAACTGTTTGTTTCCTGTTATTCAGCAATTAGCAGACAGGGCATTAGCTTGGGAAGCAGAAGGCCTTGGTTCAGTCATTGCTTTTGTTGTCCCTCATGAATTTTAAGTGTGGGCTACCCTAAGCTGTGTGAGGACCCTCTAGTCCTTACACTCAAGCTGTTCTATTTTGCCTGGCAACTAGGCTACTCATGCAGGAGAAGAAAATCTCAAGTGCTAGCAATCATATTTTACAACTAGAAGCATAAAGCTATATTTAAACATGTGAGTGTTTGTTAGGTTTTAGAAAACATTTGGGCTAAAGAGTCTGTTTCAACTGCTCTATGCTAAGCCCTTCTGAGAACCAATGCACCTTATTTGGATGCCTAATGTGCATTACAGCTTACAGCTCCACTAAAAAGCAGCCAACAAACTACCAGGCTCCTTTGAGCTGACTTTGAAGACCCTGAGAGCAAAGTTCTGGTGCTGCAGGAGATGATTCACTTTGGAGCTTTTTCAAGAGAAAGCAGTGAGTTGCTATAAATCACTGCCTTAGTTACCCAGTTTGAAGCAAGAGGACTGCTATTTCTGGAAGCCTTGTTAAGAGCACTTACATTTCTAAACAAACCTCTTTCATAAACTTCAACAAATTAAAAAGCACATAGATTCAAGCCCACGTTTCCTTCTAGGATAACTAGCCATCTGATGGGTTGAGGTAGATTTCCAAGGTGTGCACTTGTGCCGGGTGTTGGTAAAGCTAAAACCACAAACTGCACAGAGAAACCCCTTGTCCTCATGTAACATCTCAGCTGTCCCTGGAGCTGTGTTTGGGAGGAGTTTGTATCACCTTGTGTCTTGTCTCCTTATGTGTGGGAGGAAGCAGTGTGAGCCAGCACAGGTAGTTGCAATGTTTGGGTTTGTTAGGGTTAAAGCCTGAGCCTGTGGAGCACATACTTCTGTTTCCTTGCAAGCTGCAAGCATAAGCTTTAGCTTTACAGGTCTCGTGAGCAGACACAGTGAATGTTCCTGCAGTGCTTCATGCCCTGCTATTTCAATGTTGTATAGAATGATGTGACACTGTCACCTCTGTTAGTGACTCAGGAGCATGAAGAGCAACTGGCCCTGGACGGGGTTCCCAAACAGCCTACTATGGGTCTGCTAGCCCACAGGGGTTTTTCTCGTATCTTCAATAATTGAACCAGCAATGCTGAATAATAAATGATTTTAAACAATTCATAAAATTTAGTTATTAAACATTAATTTATTTAAACAGAATCACAGAATAATCGTGGTTGGAAAGGACCTCCCAGGTCATCTAATCCAACCATCCCCACACCAGCAAAAAACCTAAATACATGAGAGATCGAAAAACACAAACTAACCCCCTCTATGCTGCCACTCCAGCCTGTCATGAAGCGCTGTGTCTACACACTTCTTAAATACCTCCAAGGATGGGGACTCAACCCCCTCCCTGGGAAGGCTCCAGAGCATTTCATACTCACTGGTTTGCTCTAGAAACACAATGACATCTCTTCACTAAACAACACTTTTAACTTAGATGAGATATATAAAAACATAACTTCTCCAGTTATCCTAAGAAGGAAAGCAGATATTTCTGTTTGTGAAATTAGAGGCTGCAATGTCTGCCTATTTTTTTTCAATTGAAAAACTGCGATCCCTTGAAAGGGAGGAGATCTTGTTCTTCACTCTGAAAAGCTACCTGGTATTCATAAGCAATTTCCAGGCTTTGTCAAGCATGCTGCGGATACATCACACACTTCACATTTCTCAGGATAAAAAGCTGACAGTAAAAATAATGCTTGTTCCATGGTATTCTGAGTGTTTGAGAAATGTGCAGAGCAGAATCTGATGAGATGTTAATTTCATGTATTTTACTTTTAATAAATATACCGTATTGAATAGAATTAGAGAAGGCCTTCGCAGACAAATAAAATCACATGTCCAGGGGTTTGGGGCTTTTTATTTTCCCTTCTGCTACGGAGGTTCTTCATTAAAGATTCACAACAAGACATACCTGAATAATTTACATTGCCTTAATTCACTGGGCACAGTAGTTAAGGTAAAAAATACCACAGCCATTCAGACAGCAGGCAGAATATGTTCCAGAAAAAAAGAGCTTTATTAAAGCCACTCTCATGGAATAGCAGACTCAGGCTGTGTATGTATCTACATTTTAATGTTGGCTCATACTTGTCTGCTCTCTGTAGGTGGTTTCCAGTTTTAAGGTGCTTGGTAGTGGAATTACTTGCTGTTTAATAAACTCTGGGCCATTTCCGCTCAAGCCAGTGGAAAAAGAGCCTTTGGTATTTTACGTCCTTGTCTCATGTTAGAAAGAAGGGTCACAGTGGAATGCACTCTTGAGGCCAAAGGAGAGGAGCCAGTGAGGTTTCCCAGCAATTCTGAAAGTGATTCATGACAATGCAGAGTTCTTATACCACTGTCTGAAAGCCATATTGTATTAATAACATATAGCTCATAATCTTCAGCCCTATAAACACAGGTCACTGCCGTGTGGGAACCCCAATGATTTCAGTCTGTGAAAATACTGCTGTGAACTGTAAATTTGACACAGCCCTTACTAGGGCCTTTTGCAGAGGACAGACCCCCATGCACACGGACAAAAAGCTTCAAGAGTGAGATTACCCTTAGGATTGCAGTCAAATAGCGGAAGGCGGTTCTGAGCAATGCAAGGCATTCTTCAGAGCTAACGTGGACATGTGGATGGCACTGCATATCGATGCTTGCTCAGCCACTGCTTTCCCCACAAATCTGATCAGCAAAATGCAGCCCCGCTTTCTGTTTGCAGGAATCTGAAATTCTGGGACCTTAAAAAATTAAGCTTTATGATACCCAGTTGCTTTCCACACTTGGAAGTGTGGAAAAGGTCAGGAAACCTCTCTTTGTGCTAAACATAGTGATCTCCCCTGCCTAGTTGCACACATTAATGTTGTTGCCTATACATCCAGGTTCATGTCTACAAAACATCTTTGTCAACATTGACATTTGACATCCAATGTGAATCCAATGGCTCGTGCAGGCTCTTTAAAGCCAGTGAAATCATTAACTAAATGCCGTCACAGACAGCAGTACCTGGGCAGATGTATCTCGTAGTCTTCACTGAAGTACATGGGAAAACACTGACGTATCCAAAAACAAAAGTGATAGTGTTTTTCCTATGAGGTTCTAAATAACAGAACAGTACACTTCTTGGCAGAAAGGTTTTGTCATCCACTTAGTCCTGCTGATATGTGAATGTAGCCGGATGCAAATTCAACACAGCAGCAAGCTTCTCCTTAGCACACTTGTAATGCTGTTGTGGACATGTCTAGGGAAAACATTATGGCATTGAATGAAGGCTGAATTGTGTTTATATTACTTGAGTTCAAGTGTTATCTCTGAGATATACAAAGCTTATTAAAAATACCCTTTGTTAATCTGACAGAATAATTACAGAAGAAAACAATGACAATTACAGTGCAGTTTCTCTGAAAAGTAATAACCCAGAACTTTGACTGATGTCTAAATTATTGCAAAGGAGTGAAAGTCAGTCCTTCAGGCTTCCTACTCCAAAAAGTCTGAAACAAATGAATGAACAAACAAATCTTTTTCATAAGTAACAGGTGTTTTAAAGACTGGTAAAATCTTCGGTCCATCCCGCATAACCCTTAGGTCTCTCCAGCTTTCTGAGAAGCAACTTCTGGATTTCCAGAAGATGAACCTCACACTCTTCATTGCATCAGGTGTGGAACTGAATAAGCTAAAATCCTGTCTTTCATGGTTGTGAGTGTTTTCCTCTAACAGCTAACTTGTGTATCAGCATGTTTTGGAAGAAAATAATGTGCCAAATCTATAGTGGCTGGAATTGTTCTTTTCCACTGACTTGTGAAATATTCCTCTTTAAAGTACAAGCTCAAGGCTAGCATCTTCACCACTCAGTACCTGAGTGTGCTATACTGGTGGTGCTTAGGGCTGGATCCACATACAGCCCTCAACCCCAGAACCCTGCATGCAGTTGTGTGCAAACAATGTGGCTCCATACCCCGTGCAGTGCATGGAAAGATGCTGGGCAGTAGGGTTTGTCAGCAAGGGGCTACCTTGTACCAAACCATTTGATGTAGCTGGCCAGCAGGCAAGTCATGCAACCTCTAATCCCACAGGATATCACAGCTGGATTCAGTGAAGTCTCCTGTGATCGGAGTCATAAGAAATGTCAAGCCCAGGAGCATTTGCTAGGCAGGGTGCAGGTGAGCATTTTGCCATCTCCCCAGTACTGTGCGTCTCCTGCTGAGCCACTATGTTCATGTTGGCATCATTCCTAAGTCAGGCATTTTGCTCTTTAAAATTGATGAGCATGCAGAAATTCTTACTCGTCACAGTGGGAGATGTGGGATAAGTGGTCTGGAAACTCAAGTGATAGGTCTCTTCACTTGAAATAGCATCTCAGGAATTAGTTTTCAAATGCTTGTCTGAAATCCTTTCTCCTTGAATGTGTCTGATGTGCTCATCAATTTAGGAACTTCTGATTCAGTTGATGAGCATATGGAAAATAATCCTACTCAGGGCACCACATAAATGCTCCTCAGTCAAAAGGTAAAGGCATGCACTGAAAAAAAAGTTATATAGGAACACAGTAGGGGTTTTATTCACAGTTTCCCAATAGGAACAGTTGCTTCTCCATCCATTTTCCTTCCCAGCAGTCTGCTGCTGGAGTGACAGCCTGTGGGAAGGCATCTCAAAGCAAACAGAAGCACTTATAGCAGTAGCCTCAGACCTCAGCCAGGGTTTTCCTGCTCCTGGCTGCAAGACTGGGATTTGGGGACCGTTGCCAAGAAGTGACTTTGAAGAAGTCCTCCTCATTGTGCTAGTCAGTGACACGTTTGGAGTTTTCATCAGTTCAAATCTGTTTCTGTGATAAAATGTGAGGGGTGTTTAAATAGGAGGATTAACTTTTTTAACGACTTTGTGCCCAGGTGTTTGTTTTAATGCAATGGGAACTCTGGGATCCTGTGAACTTTGTGCCTCTTGTGATTCCTTCAGCAAGTAATGATTGCTGTTGCTGCAGGCAGAGGGTTGATCTTCCCTCTGTCCTCACATTAACCACGAAAAGTGTCTCCTGTCCATTAGCAGCAGCAAATACTATTTCTCCCATTTCCTGGCTTTTCTGGCAGCTGCAGACAAATTACTGTCCCACTAATAGCCCCTCTGTTCCAGAGATTAGTGCTTTAAACATGTGAAAACAACATTTCCCAATTTATTTTGACAGAGTTTTATTTGTCAAGTTTATGGAAAGCTTAACCAAGGCGTTGTGACACTCTTGCCAAAATCTTCTTTCCCTGGTGCCAGTAAAGAGGCTGGGACTTGCTCCTGGCCCAGAGTGTTCTTTGTCCCCATGCATCCTTGCTGGTATTTTACCCTTCCAGCCACTCAACACCTAGTACACTGTAGATAAAAACATCACTTTCATATCTTTCTTCTGTGATGCACGTATCTTACTCTATTAGAGAAGATTTAGTACTAGTAAACTGAGCCTCAGCACAGTTCTGTAGTAGCAGAGGTGATGCGGACAAGGACACATTAGGCAGTCCTCCTTCTTAACCTTTTAAACCTGAACTGTTTACGCCTAAGGGACAGAATAAAATGGGCACTAACCAAACTAGGATTCTGAAGAGTAGAAGGAAGTTTTCATTATAAATGTGCTGAGTTTTGGGACAGTTCCCAGTAGAATTAATGAGGGGGATCTAATTGTTAGGTAGATAAACAGCAATATATGATGTTGTCGTCTGCACTAGTGGGCTAGACATGATGATGCTCAGTGATAGTGGCAGTTCTGTGAAGTCCCTGTCGATGGAGAGGTATGACAAGAAGAGCCTCTAAAAGCCCTGTAGCTTAACTGGCTTACGGGCTTCACTGTGAGGAAGATTGATGGGGAGGGTGGTGAGGGGAAAAGGTGACTGTGATTACAGTTCCTGCTGTGGATTCCTGTGTGTGTGCTCGGGCTTGTCTGGGAACACAATGCATTAAGTATGCCAGTGGCTTTTTTTTTTTAAAGTAAAATCTGAGCCCTCTGAAAATCAGTTAAAGTTTATGTAAACACCCAGGGGCTCTGTTCAAACCTATCAGAAAGCAAAAAATACCCTGAGGGGAGAGAGGTGCAGGAGAAGAGAAACACTGAGGATTACAGCAGTGAGCGCAGCAAACTCTGCTCCATCCTCCCATGCAGAGTCTCCCTGGGATTCGTGATGCTGATCCCCTGTGGTGCCGAGTGATAAGCAATGACAGTCTGAGGAATGAGATGTCTTTCTGTGGCAGCAGAAAAATCAGACCCTGTGCATAAAAACTAAGAGACACCCTCCCCAAGACAGGGCAGGCAAAGCAGTGAGGGGCTTCCTATGAGGAATAATGTCGTGCAGAGACTAGACAGAGCAGGTCATTAGCTGTGTAGTGAGTAACAGCAAAAAGCATTCGCAAACATTTAATTAAAATGAATTTAATGGCTGGATTGAAGCTGTCATTCCAGAAGTTAAGTGTCAGTTACCAATGTGTTAAAATGCACAGTAAACACTGAACAAATAAATGCATTCGTCTTTGGAATCTCTAACAAAAGTAATGCTGCACAGTCCTTTGAATCATGCTGGTGGACGTAGCTTTCAACTGCTATTGCAAGAGCTGTCATCTATCATATTTTCTTGTCATTTCATGTTTTTGCTATTGTTCCCTGGTTAAGCAGGAGGGGTCTTTTGTTTTCTGAGAAGTTCTGGGAAGCTGGGAGATGGAAAAAGTAGGAGCCAAAATTTTAACGTTCTAATTGATAATCCTCATTAGGCTAAAAATACAACATGTCTAGGTTTTCCAGCTTGGGAATTTAATTTGACTTGGGATTTAATTTAAAATGGAAGCAAACTCATTTGGACTCATTGTGGAGTCCACTGCAGACTAAGAGGCTTTGCAGGATTTCCTGTGGGTTTGTGGTACTGCAGATGCAACCTTAGCAGACCAGATACCGTGTCTGTCCACACTGATGACTTGTCTCCAAGAGGAGCTAAGACTGTATGAGTCAGAAGGTTCTGGACTTGTTTGTTAGTAAAATTTGATTCTCGAGGTGCAGGGTAAGTTGTGTGAAAGGTAACGTGTAGGTATTCTGAAAGCATTATCACAGAGAAGTGCATTTTTAAAGTGAAGGCATCAAAAGTGTAATGAAATATTTCATTAGAAAAAAACCCCTCTGTTTAAAAGAGCAATTCACTGAATAAGTCCTTCTGAATGAACACCTGAGCTTCATAAGCAGTGTTAAAGCAGACAACATTCTTGGGCAGTGTGGAGGAGTCGTCCCTGCTTGCCAGTCCCTTACATTAGGTGCATATTTTTTCAAAACTCATTTCTTCCTTTGGGATGTAAAATTTATTATGAAATGAAATTGCTGTGATCCATTACATTATCAAAACTTTAATTAATTGCTTCCTTTTACTTATTAGACTTGCGGGTTTCCCTTTAACTCTGAAGTAAGTAGTAGGCACAAAACTCTTCTGTTGATTCAAGATGCTGTGACATCTTGACATGGACGGAAATTAACCTGGAAAGCTCCACTTGTGTCAGAGAAGGTTCCAGGTGTTAATCTAATGAACCTTCTGTGAGAAACTCTCCTGTGAGCATCAGGCAGTAAGTGATGATGACGAAATGTTCACTGGAAGAAAAAATCCCCAAGAAATGAGTTGCTTGAAGTACAGAATAGGAAATATTCAAGAAATGCAAAGCCAGGTTTGCAGATGTTTTCCGTTCAGTGGCTCAGTGGCATGTCCCTGGCTCAGAAGTGTTCCATGAGGAATCTGCCAAGACCATCCCCGTGAACGCATGAGGCTGGGGTCCCACTCCAGTGCTGGTCACAACCCCCTCTCTTCTCCTTCTCACCACCACTGCGTACTGACCATACTGGAGAATTAGGCTCTGAATAACATGCAGATCACCTGAAGCTGACCCTGTCATTGCCTCCCGTGTTCACTATGCCCAGGGATGGAGTGTAATTTGTTTGAGGGACACACCCCTGCCAAAGACAAAACAGTCTCAGACAGCAGTTCTGAATATTCAGAAATAGACTCAGCTGCAGGAAAAACTAGAACTTGTACCAGGGAAAAAGTTGTGCCAGGGGAAGTTAAGGTCAGACATTACGAAAAACTTCTTCCTGGAAAGGGCCATCAGGCCTTGTAACAGGTTGCCCAGGGAGAGGGTTCAATTGCCATGTTTCATGGCCATGGAGATCAGGAGCTTCATGACAGAGTTTAGCGGGGGCCTGGGACAGCTGTGTTAATAGCTGGACTTGATGATCTTGAAGATTCTTCTCCAACCTGAATGATTCCATGATTCTGTAAGTGCACTTGAGTCATGGTCACCTGTTCCAAAGTAGACATTTCATTTCTAAAGCTTGCTGGTGTGAGAACTCTGACAGACATAGGAACAAGAAGTTAACACTTATGGGTCCAGAAAAAAATTAGGGCACCCAAGTCTTTTGACTACCAGAGCTCCTTCAAAACACCTTTCATCTGCTGTGTTCTGTTTCTTCCTATGCTTGTTTGTTTGCTGATACACTCTTTGAAGAAATGGGCTGAAGACACCAAGTCACATACATGGTTGTCTCTGACCCAAACAAAGAGCGTGTTTCACTTTGTGCTCTCTAACTAGAGCCGTTTCCTGTATTCTAATTCTTAAATAGCAAAAGATCTTACAGAGGTAGTTTCAGCCTCTGAGTATCACCTGCCAAAATGGGACAGAAGGAAGATTTAACATCAACTGTGTTCATCTGTACATGAAAAGGTCAGCTAGAAAAACAAGTTTATCTGAAGTTAGGAATTGTTCCATTACCATCAAGTGCCTGGTGTTTCCTGCTTCACAGGGAGATTTCCAGCCTCAGATCCCTGCAGATGCTCTGAGCAGGCAGAATGAGGGAGATGAAGGTGACAGCATGTTATCCCCAAGGTATATACCTGTGAGCAGGCTGGCAGGGAGGTGGAAATGAAGAATTTGATCATGTGTAGTTCCAAAGGGCCTTGTAATTGATTGTGAGTGAGGCTGCGAGAGCGTCCCAAACCCAATCCAAGTTACTGCACTGTGCCCATCTAAATCCCCTCGACATGTTATTTGGATATTGTACTCCCTTATAGATTCTCCATAAAGTGCCAGGCAGGGCTGCTGCATGCAGTTAAATTATTGCTGTACCGTAACACAGAAACTGCCCAGAAACTGCCTGTGCGCAGCAATATACAATTCTACACAGAGTTTGTTTTTTAACAAGAGAGGTTGTGTAGATTTTTATGATCATATACGGGTGCCAGCTCTGGGCATCTTCATTAATTTTACTCTATCTTCTACTGAAAATACCATATATTGTGTTTATTGGCTGTCTGTTGTGATTGATTGCCACTGTGACTCGCAGTGATGTAGATTTTTTTGTATTTTAATTCTCTGCAAGTCTTCATCCAAGAGCAGATGAGTTCTGAAGAACAGGTGTGGTGGAAAGGAAGCACTTGAACTTCAGGAGATAGGGAAGTAGTGCTTTATCAGCTGAGCTCTTTTGTGTCTCTTCTCATCGCCACCTTGGCAGCATGCTTCTACTTGGAGGCTCATTAGTGACATAACAAATTTGCAGCCTCATGTCTTGCTCCAGAGTGGTCTCTTTTCAGTTAACTGACATTGATCTGATAAGCTCAGGAGAGATTTCAGAGTGCTATTACAATCTGTAGTGACTGGCTGTTTTGAAATCTTTTGTCCTATCTTAGAGAAGGAAAATTTCACCAGATACCATGTCATTAAGTTTATAGACAGAGATGATCCATTATACATTGTATTATGGTAATTGGTTGTGGCTCATCAACAAAAGCCACCCCATAAACATTAGGCCAGGAAAGAAAGGACCTCTTCTGGCAAGAAAAAAACCAATCCAATTCTGCGGGACATCCATGAGAAAGCAAGAAGCAAGAGACCAAATGAACAGCTTTAATGAAATTCAGTATTATTCCTTTGGCTTATTCAAGACTTTGCAAAGTGACTATCCAAGATTAATGGCACTCTCTGACATTATGACAACAGGGGATGCTCTACAGACAGAAGAGGGAATTAGAAGTACGTGAGGTTAACTGAAACAATGCTGCTAGTAATAAGCCACTGGAACTAGGCTGTCATTCATCTTCTCCCTCTGCTTCTGGATCCTGATTATCCTGTCAATTGTTCATATACTTCTCCCATCAGCTTCAGTAAGAGGAAGGTGTGAAAAGATGGACAAGATGGTCATGTATTTAAATCAAATACACTAAATACTGTAAATGCAGGGTGTGATGTGTCCCTGATTATGTGCATGTCATGGCTTATCATTTCACTGCCAAATGATGGGACATGGGATAGGCTAATGCAATGTGAAATGACATAGCCTAACTGCAAGTGCCATTTGATGCAGGAAGATGTGTGTGAGGAGCAGCGTGATGAATCCACCATGGATGATGACTTTTTAACAGGGTATCCAGTCTGCTTGTGCTTGGAGTTGTGAAGCTGCTGGGATTTCCTATTCCACATTTCCTGAGGCTCTTCATTTCACCACCACTAGCCTGTCTTGGTCTGGCTTATGGCTGGAAGTTGGTGCTTCGTTTTGCTGGTGTTTGACAGGGTGACGCTTCAACAGAGTGCCAGAAGCCACTTGTGATTCATTACTATAATTAAGGTTGGATGTACAGGCTTTTCCGTGTGTAATTTTGTTTTAATTTGCTCAGTTTTTCAAGCTCTTGAAAAATAACACAGAAGCTTATATTTGCTGGGTTGTCATTCCCACTCCTTCCCAGATGGAAATTTAACTATCCATCTTCCTTCTGTGCATCCCTTATATGTTTTCTTTCCATCCCATGACTGACTGCATGCAGCTGGGTTCTCCAAAAAGGAGCAGTGTAAACAGCACAGACGCGCTGGTAACAGCTTTGTGTGCAGAAGCAGAGGCCATCTCATGGAACACTTCTACATCACAGATGAAACATGAGTAGAAGCATCTGCAGGATTCCAAGCTGTTCAACAGCAGCAGAACACACACATTGTGTGCTACTTTGCCATTGACTGCTTTTCTTGGTCTGGGCCTTGTGGATGAGCACTGCATGCACTGCAGAAGTTCTGTGGCATCCTGTCTCACTCAGGCAGCCATGGTAACTAGAAGGAAAAAGCCCACAGTGACATGTCCCAAAACAAACTTCACCAAATTCTCTAAAGCCAAGTGAGAGCAGGATTCAAACTGGGTTGTCTTCTGTGTGTTTTAGGCCAATAGCTGGAACAAGTTGGGTGCCCAGGAGCTGCAGTGTCAGGCAGTGTTTGAGCTTGTGTAACGGGCTTTTGGGCTAGGAATTTTGCTTCTACAGTGTTAAATTAGGTACTCTTTTCATACCACAGACATGACAGTGCTACTTGTCTTTTTTCTCTAAGACTATGTCCTATACTTCCCATCTTATTAGTGGGATGTGCCTAAATCTATGGCTGATGTTATGGTGGGACATCTTTTAATAGATTTGCTGTCATTTACTTATGTAGCGCCGAGTTGCTGTAGACACCCACAGCACCAATCTGCGTACACAGAAGTTGGTAAAAAATGTCCATCTGCCTCCAAGTCTCCACAAACACCACACAAGACAATTGCTACTGAAGCTGGGAGGGGGACAGTCTTGTTGCTTAAAGAATGAGTTCAGAAGGTTCCACTGAAGCCTGAGGACAGGGTGAAATGTCCCTGAATTATTAAACACTGCTACGAGTAGGGGAAATGTATGGGTTGCCCAGAGCTTTTTTGTTTGTTCTTTTTTTAAGAAAAAATGAGGAGTGTCTCCTTGTCTCCTTGGCTAACAGTCATCTCTAATAAGGTAGGGTCTAACCACTGCTGGCTTAAAACGGAACAGTTCTCTGGTTTTCTTCACACCTGGACTCCTCTCTTAAATTTTGTTCTTGAACAAAATGGGTGTCAACTGGAACACTGGAGGTTCCACATCAATCTGGGAAGAAACTTCTTCCCAGTGAGGGTGACAAAGCCCTGGAAGGAGCTACCCTGGGGGTTGTGGAGCCCCCTTGCCTGGACATGTTCCTGTGCAGCTGGATCTAGGGGATCCTGCTGTGGCAAGGGGGTTGGACTCGATGATCTTTCGAGGTCCCTTCCAATCCCTGACATTCTGTGATTCGGTGCAACTCCTACATCATTAACATGCAGTTAATAATTGGGTGATTAATTTAGTAGCTGTCTGTCAGTTTGCAAGCTTAAATCTTAAAACAGTTATGGTCATTGGAAGAGACCATTTGCCAATGACTATGAGATAATATGATGGTGTCAATTCATTCCATTCAAAACAAACAGAGGCTGTGCTTTCATTTTTGAGAGGAACCTTTTAAGTGCATCCAAGAATTCCACAGGGCAAATGCCAGCTCTCTGCATCTGTGTCTCCAAGCTATGCTCAGACTTTCTTCCATTTCTTTTTGCCTCTAGGGATCCACCAGCCACAGTGTGTCTGAACTGTTCTCTTACTACCAGAATCATCTGTGGTTTTGGGTATCTTTGATATCTTCAGCTCATCCCTCACAACAACGTCTGAGGTAAGACTCTAATTAAGGACTGTTGTTTCTCTTCTTGGAGGTTAGTATTCTTGTACTTCTGTGGCACGTGCTTTGAGACTTCCTGAATAATGTCAAGGACTGAGCAAATTACTCAGAAATTCTTGTCAGCTGTGCTCCTTTTCAAAAGTTTAATTAGCAGAGAATAACCCAATCTGAAATAAATGCAGCCAAACCAAAAGCGAGCTCCTGCAAAGTGCTTGGCTTGTCAGCAGCAAAGCTCTCAGGACTATATCTCTTTTGGAATGGTACAAGCTTAAGACAGTTAGCAGAACTCCACAATCAATGAGTCCCCAAACTGCTTTTACACACACCTGCAGACAAACTAAATATACAGAACATCTGTTGTGAGGTTTTATTTTCCCTTTGCATTGGGTGCTGCCATGTGGGCTAAACCTACATAATGTTACTGCTGTACTAAACCAGTCTGAAAGTGTGATCAATTCTATGTTCCTGGAGACTTACAAGCCACTTTGCAGGACTCTGAAACTCTTGTGTCTGGAATAGGGACCACATACCTCTTTATTGTGCTCTGATGCAGGAGGGGTTATTGTTTGAATCATTTCAAGTGTTCACAAACCTCAGTGAAGCTGCTAGGAAAAGTTTAAAATAGATAAAAGAAAGCATCTCTTTATATAGTGGGTGGTGAAGTTATAGAGTTGGCTGCCATAGGAGTTTGTAGAGGCAGACAGTGTGAACAGGTTCAAAAAGGGGCCAGACATTCGCAGACTATAAATGGATACTGAAAGGACTGAGCACTGTCCCCTATAACATCCTTGAGACAATAGCTTGGGGGTAGGGGAGGAAAGTAATGGGGAGCAGAGCGACTAGGTTGACATGCTCTCTCTCTAAATAATTCCTCCTGTTGCTGCTATCTAAAGCAGTATCCTGGGCTGGCTGAACCATCAGTCTGGCCTTCCAGACAGTTCCTAATTCCTTGTGTTGTTCGTGTAACTTGCACCTGAGCAGTGGAGGCTGTCAGGTTCAGCTTGGCTCCAGAGATCCATTGCTTGTCAAATTTGTAGTCACAAGTGGATTCTTTCTAGAGCCCTCTTGCTAGCACAAGTAGCTCAAGCTATTTCAGAGGATAGCTAAGACGTATTGGCTAGTCTTGTAGGGAAAGTGGTTACCTTGACTTTTCTGAAGGAGCTATACTTCATAATGCAAATAGCAAGAACCATTTCTCACAGAGCCTCTTACTTTCAGAGGCAATATATCTCTAGCTGTTTCCATTAGTTCATTGTCCTTCCCCAGCACTGTCCTCTGGCTCAGTTGCTTGGCTTCAGTGTGAGGTGAGAATGGATCTGACTGGCATTTGGCTAACATGCTCTGAAACACTCAGTTCATCTGAAAGTCTGCAAGTACCAGCTATTCCTACGGCCACCTTTATTTTTTATTTTTTTTTTTTGAATTAACAGAACTAATGAAGGACAGCAAGTGCCAAAGCAAAGGTTTTTTCCCTCATGTAGATACAATATAAATACCATTTATGAGACATCACAGCTTGGATTTCACTGCCCTGCTGGACTCTCTCCAAGTGCTGCAAGACACTGGGAATTTTCTTTTAGCATTCCATCACTTCATCCTGTGCACACTGTGATACCTATCTCTGCAGTCTTTTTTCAGAGCTTATGCAGTCAGAACTCTCTGGTTAGGGTCAGATCATCAGCTGACACACACGTGCTGCTCAGGCTTCACTGAAGCTATATTGACATTTTTGGCTACGGCAAGCTGGGGCAGTATCTCTGAGAACACAAGGTAAAGTGCTTCATATTTCTTTTGCTGGGTCAATGCCTGGAAGAAATCCAGCAAAAACCCAACTTGAATTAAAAATGGAAACTCCTTCTCCATCCCTCTCTGCCTGCTGGCTTAGCGATTACAGGACTTCACTGGGCATGCCTTTTTCTGATACAGCACAAACATCTCCCCACAAACAATTTCGGTGTTAAAGTGTGAAAAATCCATGTTAATCTTCACTTCCTATGACCTGTCCCTGTAGCTGAATGTACTTTATCAGAGAGGGCACCCTTTAGGTGACCTTACCCCAATAGAAGTCTGGCAGGCTGTCTTTCAGCCCTTTCCATTAGCTTGCTTTACCAATGGAATTGATTTCATCATTTGTGAGGAGCAGATCGAAGGCGTCTGAGCACATCTAACGCACAATGCATACCATTAAGAAGTGTGAAAGAAAAACCAGCCAGTTTGACTGTAACAAACCTGGCTCAAAAGCAAACCCAGGCACTGTCAGAGAAACCACCCTGGTAGGAAAAGCGGGCTTCAGGCATTTCAAAAGTGCTGCTCCTAAAGCCTGCTTCACCACAAAGCATTCTTGTCACACTTTGCAAAGTGTGATTAAAAGCTATCTGAGGGTAAAAGTGTTTTCTAGTATTTATCAGTGGGTCATTAACCTTAACAATATCAACATTTCCATTGTCAGCAAGATTAAAAAAAAACCATTATAGCTAAAGGAGAGCATTGTACATAGAGATACTGGAGTGCTGATGTATTACCAGCTCTGCTCTGACACTGACTTCAGTGTGGTACAGCCTTCAGTGCAGTGAGAAATAGAGGGTGAATTAATTGTTGTGTGAAGTGTAATGCTGAAGAGTTAGAGGCAAACTAAATGAAACGGTTTAGTGCATGGAGTGACTTACAGGTTTTATCCACAGGAGAAAGGGTATACATCAGTTCTGTGCTTCTGCAGTTCGTGCCAGTAATGATGCTGCAGAGAGAAGCAGACCTGAGTTATGAGGTCTGAGGATCCAGGCCCTTGTTTACATATGGACGAGGGAAGGAGTCTGGGCAGGAAAACGGCAATCCACGCGCAGGACAATGCACAGGGTCATAGAGACAGGGCATAAGAGAGGAAAGGACCCCACATATGTGTGTATAAAAGAGAAGAGAACCCCAAAAGTAACACCCTGCTCTAACACTCTACCTGCCTGGGCCCCTGTCCATGTGATTCTAGATGAGGATAACCTAAAGGACCACATGGGCCCCTAAGTCTGGGGGTTGGAATTGAGCACATGACATGCAGAATGTAGGGCCCATGTGGCTGGCATTGCTAAATGTTACCTGGCAATGGTACAATGTGCTGAAACCTGCTGTACAGAGAGTCTCAGACACAAAGCTGCTCTCAGAGGAACAGTCTTCTCAGCTCACAGTCAGTGTCAGGGCTGTCAAGTGAATACAGACAGGGTGATGGAAAGCTCAAGGCACTGCGGAAAGAGAGGTGGTGGGGACAGGAAGGATAAAGGCTCACCAGGTATTTCCATGGTATATTCAGGTAGGAGGGGGACTCAAATCTTGCCATGACAGGATCTTTTTGATCCACTCACTGGCAGAGCCAGGGAGAGAGAGTTTGGTTGGGAGGAATGTCTGTAATTCTGTGAATACTTCAGGAAGGAGCAAGCACTCTTCTGCATCACAGGCTACATCTCCACTTGCCATCTGCTTTCAACAGAGACCTCCTGCATGAGGGACTCTGCAGGATATAGGGGCACCAGACCGCTTGTGTGCTGCAAGGCAGTAAGGACCATGAAAGCAAGTCCATGTTGGCAGCCCAGCTGGCCACAATGCAGGACCACTGACTGTTTCACTCACTAGTACAGCTTTTAAGTTAGAAAAGATAGAACTGGAGCCTTTAGGAAAGGATTTTTGTTGCTCTCTTTTCCCTCTGCTGGCTATTTCTCTTAGTGTATTTGTGTACACAAGAATGCTGTAGGGGTTCACTTATTCCTGTCAGATAACTTTCATTACTGCAGTAAAATTCCCCTCTGTGTGACACCTTTTATTTCTGGGTTCTGAATTGCTGTGCCTTTGTGAGGTTTCTTCTGACTTCTAGGATGCATAAGGTGGCTGAGAGACATGTTTAGCATTTGTGAATGTCTTAGAAATACCAGAATTCAAAAAGCCTGGCAGTTCCTGTCTGCTAGATCTGATTTCAAGCTCTAGTAAGACTGTGGAGAGACACTGCAGATCAGCCCAGAAGGCAGCATCAGGAGCAGGCTGTTGCTCACTTTAAAAAGTGAAGCATCAGTGCACAGCTGACTGCACATCCTCCAAAAGCAGGTGGAGGTCAGAGACCCAGCAGCCTCTTCTTCCTTTTCATGTTTTCCTTTGGTTTGCTACGAATACAGGCATGCAGTCCTTCCTGCAGTAACAGGGGCAGGCATGTGCTCTGCTAAAGACACTTGAGCGGTACAGGCTGCTTGGTGCAAAGTCCTATTCAAATAGCTCTTGTATGGTGAAGGCTGGCATATTTACCTTGGGGTTTCCCCAGAGAAAACACAAGTGTGTGCGGACCCACTGCGAGGTGTTCTGCAAATGTGTAGTAGGTCTCAGCCTTTTTCATAAAAACGTAGAATGGTTGGAAGAGACCTTAGAGCTCATTAAGCTCCAATCCCTTGCCACAGGCAGGGACACTTCCAACCAGACCAGCTGCCCAGAGCCCCAACCAGCCAGGCCTTGAGCACTTCCACGGATGGGGCAGCCACATCTTCTCTGAGCAACCTGTTACGGTGCCTCAGCACCTTCACAGGGAGGAATTTCTTCCTAAGAATGATTGCTGTGTAGGATATACTCCATTGTAATCTGGGTATGTGTTCAGCACATCCATAAGAGTTCCAGCAAGTCCCTGGAGAGGATAGTACAGAGGTACAAAGGCACATGGTTCTTGCATGGCAGTGGTTGGTGCGATCCAGCCAGCTGGGACTATAGCTCTGAAGTGTCCCTGCCCTTATCCTGTTAGACACCCTATTGGAAAAGGGGCAGTGATCTCTTCTTTTCAAATAGCAGAGGTTTGTACGTGAGGCTGTGCACACACCCAGGAGTACATCACCCACTACAGGATCATAAACACAGGTTTTATACTGCACTATGAGAATGAAACTTGGCTTCAAAATGGAATTGTTGAGAATGAAGAAGACTTGGCTTGGTATGTATGTGGTTTCTGATGAAGTCGTGCTCATAACTTATCATTTTGAAATATTTTGGAGATTTTACATGTGTTTTGGCTTCTAATTAGAGGAAAAAAATAATTAGTAATTAAAGCAGGGTGTTGATGAATATGATGTCTGGTGGAAGTGACCACACTCACAGGAGATCTGTCCTTGCCTAACATGTTTTCTACAAACTGAAGGAGCACTCCATGGCACGTGAAATCATTTATGATGCACTTGGTATGGAAGTTATTCAAGATGAAACCAATCTACAGAAGGTACTAGAAATATGACCTAAATGCCGCTGAACAAGAATCTGCTTGGTTAAAAGCCTTTGGAGGGTATATGGGAGGAAACATAACTTCATACTCAGAGGTTGAGTGGCATGGAGGGAAATAGATGTGCAGTCCATAAATGACAGTGGACAGCAAGTGATCTTGTAGTGCAGTGCAAAGTGGCAGGTAGAAAGGCCAAGGCAACTGTCAGCTCTGGAAACACAGATGATGTGTCAGCAGAGCACAGAGGCGATAGCCTTTCTCCTTGACTATTCAGGAGGAAGACAGTAGCTATAGGAATGTTGATAAGCAAAAGATTAGGTAAATCAGAGGCCAAAGAGGGGAGCAACAATTAATGGGATAGAAATGTATTTTTATAGTTAAATAAAAAGATAGTAAAATGCTAGGCAGCTTTATCACTAATTTTGAGAGTATAAAGAGAACTATTTCCTAGGTTTTCCAGCTCTGTACCTTTGTATTAATAAGATAAACTTTGAGCTAGTACATAACCATAGAATCGCTTAAAAACATGGTAGCAGTGCCAGCACCTGCCGAAAATGAATAACAGAATAGCTTTGATTGGAAAAGACTTCTCAGGTCATCAAGTCCAACCTTTAACACAGCACTGCCAGATCCCCACTAAATCACATCCTTAAGCACCAGATACACAAGTTGTTTTAATCCCTCCAGAGATTGTGGTTCTACCGCTGTGTTGGGAAGTCTGTTTCAGTGCTAGACTACCCTCTCAGTGAAGAAATTCTCCCTAACATCCTGCCTAAACCTCTCCTGGTGCAGCTTGCAGACATTTCCCCTGGGGAAATGGCCATTTGCCACCAGGGAGAAGATGCTGAGCCTCTGCTTGCTCCAGCCTACTTTCAGTTGTAGAGAGCAGCGAGGTCTCCCTTCAGCCTCTTCTCCATGTTAAACATCCCCAATTCCCTCAACAGCTCTTCACAGGACTTTTGCTCCAGACCCTTCACAAGCCTCACTGTCTTTCTCTGGACACACTCCGGTACTTGTGTGTCCTTCTAGTAGGACAGGTAGGAGGAAGAACAGTTTTGGTTAAGAGAAATCCTTCAAAAGATGATAGACCAAATTCTACATTTTCACACTTCTGTGCTGCCACTGAGGTAACTTAATTTGCCCAAGGAGGTATCAAATGAAGCCTCCTGATTTGAAACAGAGAAAACCCTTGATGAAGGCGCAGCAATTAAAAAGATTGAGGGTGCAGTGTCTCATGGATTTATAAACAAGCGTATTGTCATGTGTCACAATGTTTATTGTTGGCAGTAAAACATTCATGGCACAATGTTCAGAATGTCCTGCAAACTACCTGCTCTTCAAACGGTGGCCATCCATCACCTGGCAGGATGCACTGAATCATATCCCATTAAATAGTTTGGAACTACTGCTCGGTGCCCTCTGAGAGGTCTGAATATTGATTGTCAAATACTTCACTAGCTTTGCTCTTCGCACATCTTGAGTTACTGAAATTAAATTGCTTTAACTTAATGACTGCGAGATCCACCCGTGGAAGCGGCCGCATGGCTCTGACAGATGCAAATGTGAGCACTCCAAACAGTTTTTCTGGGAACAGAAACTCTTTTAAAGAATGCATTGAACAAATGGCTTGGGAGAAGGCGCCTTCTCAGATTTCTCGTGCTATTTTTGGTTGACTTGAAACAGAGAGGGAGAAATACAAGAGCAAAAGATAATCGGGAGGTGTGAAACCAAGTTCCTCTGTGACTATGTTTTATAAATATTTGATATTACCCTCCGCCTGAAAGGAGCTTTGTTTAGGGGAAGCGGCGGCAGATGTTTGGCTTTACCTGATATCTACTTTGGCAGCACTCCCCTGGTTTGTGTGACACAGTACTGAAGCTGTGCTTTGTGTTTACAGCCTTTTGGGGGTACTAGGCCAGGTCCTAAAGCTGCAGAAGCACCAGGAAGACTTGCCTTGGCACAGCTGGGTTTGGAGTGGGTTCAGCCTCACCGTTTCTCTGAGTAAGGAAGGAAGTGGTGCTGTGTTTTGCCATGTGTCTGTGTGACACATGACATTTTTTGATGGAAAATACTGCTCTTCATTTTTATCATCTATCTTAAATACTTATAAGATCACTTATTTCTGCATGTTTTCAAAGCATACATGAGAACCTGCTTGTTTAACTAGCATGTAGTTGCTGTAGCAGCTACTAAAATATTTGTATTGCCTTTGCACTGCTGCCTTTGGACTCATACAGTTTTAAGTACCCTGTGTTCATCACAGAGATGGGTGCTCTTGCAAAAAGCTCTGCTGTGCCAAAGAACATTTCTTAGTGCTATTTGTTAGTGTCTGTTGGCTAGTTAAGCACTTCTGCGACCATGCAATGGCCTGAATTTGCAAGAACTTAACCTTCAGAAATATAGCCCTGCTGCCGTAAACAGAACTGGACCATAATGTTGCTCACAACGAGCTATAAGGCAGTGGGGAGGGCAGTGCGGAGAGGAGAGATTTTGGTGTCGCCAGTGCAGGACGGGAGTGCTGTTCTACCACTGTTAAATATCTTGGAACAGGAATTGCCATTTGACAGTGATGACCTCCTCTGTCACACTTACATGCCCGTGTGCCCTGCTATACCCTGGCAAAAGACAAAAACACAAGAGCAGTTCTGTGGCCGTTCCTCCCAGAGCTTTAGCCTGCTTATGGCCTTGTGTGGGTTGTAACTTTAAAAGGAAGAGCTGGCAGCAAATGAGCCGGAGTCACTTGTGGGTTTTTTTGCCTCACAAAGCCTTCTGACCTTGAAAAGCCTTAAAGCTGCATTCCCCATGAAAAAATAACTTCTACTTTGTGCTGAGCACGTGTATTGTTGCACTGACAAATAGACAAATAACAACGTGAGTACATGCCTTGATCATTTATCCTCCTCGGAGGGCCATAAACCATGAGTAAATGCAACAAAAGCAGAAGATTAATAGTTGCTGCATAATGCTTTGCATTTTTCATAATGATTCTCTACAGATAGAATCAGTGAGTGTCACTAATTGGTAGGTGCTTTTACTGCAAGGGGACCCAATCCTCCCTCTGGTGGTGTTGCAGCTGATCTCCTGGTTCTCCTGTATGGGAGAGAAGGAGCAGGCTCCTCCAGAACCGCAGAGACTCTGTCTGGTGCCATAATTCAGGTGAAGGCTGTGTGCAATGCGGACCCCAGAAGCCTGCAAAGACGGTCCCAGCCAGCCTGCCTTGTACAGGGGCAATTGTTTACAAACCCACTAGTGGCTAGTCAGGCTTGAGGAGAAAAAGAAGGTTGGATGCAAGCCAGCTGTTGAATTGAGCGTGGATTCAGCTGAATAGCATAATAATATAATCCTGCAGTGTCCTGCTGATCTCCTTCAGATCCTTGGGTTGGAATGGCTGCCACTGGTGTTTGTTTCCTGTGGGTACAAGGGTGCTGTGCAGGAAACTGCTGGAAAAGCTACCCAGGATCACAGAATTGTAGAATGTACTGGGTTGGAAGGGGCCTCCAAAAGTCATCCGGTTCAATCCACCTACAACAAGCAGGGCTATCACTCACCAGACCAGGTGGCCTAGAGCCCCATCCAGCCTGACCTCGAGTGGTTCCAGGGATGGGGCCTCTGCCACCCCTGTAGGCATCCTGTTCCGAGAATCCACCACCCTCCATTTAAAGAGCTTTTTCCTGATGTCCACCCTAACTCTCCTCTTTTCCAGCTTAAAACCATTCCCCCTTATCCTATCGTCTCCTGTTCTCGTGAACACTCTTACCCAGCCTTCTGAGAGATCCCTTTCAGGGTTTGGAAGGCCACTATAAGGTTCCTCCTCAGAATCTTCTCTTCTTTAGCTTTGTCTAAACATTGCCCAAAGCAGCAAGCAGGCACAGAAGTACCTCACACTGATTGCTGTGGAAGGCTGTGCGGGCCTGAGAAAAACACTGCCATCAAAGTATCATCAATACTATGCCAAGTAGAGGTGCCCAAGCCTCCCCCCTGGAATGGAATGTGCACAGGAAGCTTAGCCAACACAGCTGGACTGCTCTGCCTCCAGTGCCCAACTGAATCTGGCTCTTTGTGTGCAGTCTGGGTGTAGCATATGGGCTCAGAGACTGACCATGCAATTGGCTTCTCCAAGAGAAGAGCTGGTACCACACCCAGCACTTCAGAGGCCTCTGTCAGACCTCCCACACAGAGATTATGAGAGACCCAAAAGCCATGAGCTCTGGTTTGAGTTGGCCACTTGACTTTTCAAATTGCCACACACGCACACATTGTGAGACTGTTCCTGGTGCCAGCTCTCTGAAATGTAAAGCTTAAATTGATTTGGGCTCTGCTGCCAGCTTTTCCCCAAGTGAGCTCAGAGAAGGTCATCTTAACTACACTGGTTTATCGCAAAAGCTGCCTGGCAGTGCAGACCTTTTTCAATTTCCCCAAATACCCCCACTGTTGCATCCCTGCCTGCATTCTCCACAGCAGTGGTTAGTGTCTCTCTGCCCTTGTGCACCTCCAGGGATCTGTCCTGCAGCAGTGTGGGCGTGACACTGGAATGGCATATCCTCTGCAAAAGGGAGGATGTGGGTCCGATGGAGGTATAGGAAAGGGAGAACATATGGGGCTGTCCGACCTTTTTCTGTCTGCGCCTCTCTTAGGTAACTGGATTTTGTCCCTTTCTCTTCTTCCCACTCTTAGTTAAAAGCTCTTCTTACCTTACTTAGTCATATAGAAATTTGATTGTTCTTCCCAAGGAAGCATGAAGAGGGAAGGCAGTCTGTTCAACTGGGCAGTGCTGGGAGGAACGTCACTCCACACACGGCTCTGATGGAGAGCAAGCCCATTAGGGAAAAGCAGTCAGTGCTGTAAGTGCCTCTGCTGAGCACTTGTGTGCTCTTTCTCTCATTGTGTTACCTATTGCTAATTCCCTTCGCCTCTCCTCCTTTTCCTGGCTATTTGTACTCTCGTGTCTGTGCTGTGTCTTGAGCACAGTATGGGTCCAGTCTGGCTTCTTGGCACTGCTGTACTAGAGGTATTTCCGTTACTAACAGCAGTAAATACAATGCGGCAGGCTTGGGATGTGAACGTTTGTGGTGAGTCTCAAAACCAAAGCAGCAGCTTTGTTCTTTTCAGACAGATCATCAATTAGGGCCAAAATTGGTAACATGTCAGTTTGACATACTGATTCCAGGCTGCTTTTAAAAAAGCATCCAAGATATATAGACTACTAGTTGACATGATATGGATATTCTGTACCCTGCAGTTTTTGAGAGGCTTCTGAACTCTCCAGGATGACTAACTTAGAGCACTCTGTTTGCTATTTATGTGGTGGTGGCAGCAACTGAACCAGTATTCCTTACATGAAGCAAAGATCTGAGAGGAAAGAATGCAGAGTATCATGAAATCCCCTTCACTGAAGCTAAAGAGCCACAGCCTAGTCTGGGAATAACATGGGCATTTGTTACTAAACTGCAGCATCAGGTACTTCTGGGGTAATAGGAGATTATCGCCTCCAGAAAAGCTGCAGTTGAAAAGAGAGACTGGTTGCCAGACAGGCATCTCTGAAGGGAAAGGAGCTTCTCTGTTACAAACCAAGTAACATATGCTCTTCCCTCCATGCTGCACCGTACAGTAAAGAACAGGAGCAGAGCTTTTCACAGGGCTGCCCTCACACACCAAACATAGAGCTGATGTTCAGAAGCTGGGCACAAGCAGAAGACAAGGAGTTGGATGGTAAACATCTGAAAAGGAGTTGGCTGAGACCAAGAATGCACTGTGGATCAGACCTGGAGTATTAAAAAAATCCCCTGCAACCCCTGTTCCCTTTTTCTTCAACACATCATATTCTCTTATCTATTGGTACTCTCTAATTTGCACCACTGCGTGCTGGGAGTTGCTGAAAATGAAAGGAGAGCCTGGGAGAGCAAATTTGTGAGGGGCTGAGGCTCTTGCTCTCCAGGTTGCTGTTTGAAGCTGTACCTCTGTGAGCTGACAGCCACAATCTTTGCAGTTACAAATAGTCTTCTGCCAGTGGAGTCTGCACTCTTTCTGAAAATCCCTGCCTATAAACACAGATCTTAAGAAGGTAATATCTGAATCCTCCTCTGGGCAAAGCAGAGTAGGTTCTTTCTCTAGGTAACGTTGTCGGGGTAGGGAGACAGCCATTACCCCACAGTTTTCATTTCCTGTGTGTCAAAGTTCTGGTAAGTTGAGGTGGCTGCTGCTGCCATTAACTGAAAGGCAGTTCACGTGTTGCAGGGTGATAAATCAGAAACAATACCAAATAGGTAAATGAGTCCTCAAAATGATGTGAACCAGAAATGTGGATGTGGTAACTCACTGAAAATCAGAAACTGGTCCAAAAGAGCCCCAGAGAGCATGAGGGAGAAAACAAATGGTTGGGCTTGTTAATGTAACTGAAATCAAATGGGTAAGACTGGCAGGAGGGTCTGTTCTATGAGGGTTTGAGTTTATGGCTGCATCATGGAGTCAATGTATCTGGAGCAGGAAAGGGGTTTGGCTGGCATCGAGGAGAAGGGGAAACAGCTGAGACCTCCACTTCAAATGTGCAGATAGAAGGGCAGTGTTGTGTAGCAGACCAAGATAAAGGTGGGGTGTGAGGCTGTGGCTCCAGGTTCCCAGGAATTCAGAGTGAGGCTTTGTTGCAATCTGTCCTTGTCTGCCTCGAGCAGATGTGATTTATAAGCATCATAGAGGGTTTTGTGGCGAGGTATGTGCTGTGTTCTGGGGGACGTTTTGTTGTCTGAAAAGGGCTTTCTGAAAGTGTTGCTTTACCTCTTTAATTAATTAAAACAGGACTGAAAGTAAATGAGTGGAAATACAAGTGGGATTAAAACTTTGTGAAATGTTATGAAGCAATTAGAATGGCATTTAGAAAGCCAGTAGCCAGCTCAAAAATGCAGTTTTATCCCAAACACAACTGCTATATTTCTTCTTACTAAGCACTTTGACCTTCTACTGTGAACAACAGAAGGTTTGGCAGGTGATATAATATGCTCTAGTCACAAAAAAGAGTAGGAGAGAGTTGCAGTAACCCTGAAGTTCATGGAGTTTTAATTCCAGGAGCTTGTTGTGATTTTTCCAGTTGTCCCTATGTAAAGTCTGCACTGAATTCAGCTTTTATGGGATCTCGGGAAGAAAACAACCTAAATGGTTGTGTGTGTAACTCTTTCTTCCATGGCCAACTTGGGCTCAGGCTCACCCTAAACTTAACTCTCTTATCTAGCTCATGCACAAAGAGAACCTTCTGGTCTTGAAGCGTTTTTTTCCTGATCAAAAATATTAATTTTTCCCCACAAACTTTGCTTCATTAAGATTCTCCCTAAAGATAACAAAATGCCTGTGAGAGCCTTTATTTTCTGCCATCTGTGAGTCAGCCAAAGCCAGCATTATCTTGTTGTTGAATGATGCTGTAGGTTGTCCCTGGATCTTGGCAATGCCACCCTGAAGTAGTTTTCTGCAAAAGAAATTCATGACCTTGAACTCCAAGAGCAGCGGCTGGTGTTGCAGGTGTTGGAAACACACCACTGGATTAGATGGTAGAAAGGCTCCTGTGAATTCCTCCTTGTGGAGGAGATACTTGGAGTCTAATTGGAAAGACACAGAGATTTTTTTTGTGCTTAGGTTTTAACAGTGGAGTTTGGTGGATGGCAGGCTTGGATTCATCTCTTCACGCTGACTGACCTCTCTGTCACTGTTCTAACATGTAGAACAACCATGGACCAAACTAGAGATCAACTCCTTGAGTCAGACAATGAAATGTTTAAAGGAAGGCATAGGAAAATTATGTGGAGACAACACCTTCATGAGGGGTTCTTGAGCAAGAGCAGAATCACAACTGAGGTAGCCTGTGCCATAGCACAGGGCATGGGGTGCTTTTCCACTCAGCTCTTTGTGTTGCCAGCATGGTCATTATTACACAGGCATGGATTATAATCTCCTTTCTCTTATAGTTCAAACTATCTTCAGACATGCCTAGAATTCCACTTTGGATGAAAACAGTGGAATGAAAACCTACCCTGCAAGTCAGACCCATGTCAGGATAGCTCCAATTGGAAACCCCAGGCTGTGAGCCAACATCAGAAGAAAATATGAACCATTCCCAAGAGAAGCCATGCAATTAATTGTCTTTTATTGAAGATAAGACACTGAACTAAGCAGTACCCTGTATAGTATGGTATATTTGTATGAAGCTGTTGCAAGCAGAACACACTGAGTATTTTCCTTCTGTTTTCTGTATGCAGAACTGCTTCTAAGGGAGCTTTGCTTGGCAGCTTAGTTTTCCATGGAAGTGGGGTGTGGTGATGTAATAAAGTTCCTTTCCATTTCCAAGTATTTATCTGGCCCTGGCAGACAAGTGCAGTCCTTGAACAAAACCACAAACTCACTATTGTCAGGTTGTTAAGTGATGGGACCCACGTTGGGGTTGCCTCTGCTGTGGAAAGGTAGAGCAGAAAGACCGCTGCTGCTCAAAGGCTTTGAAGACAGCACAAGAAAGTAGTTTTTGTTTAAAACATGAGTCTGATTTCATTACCAGGGAGTTTTCATGCATTATCCTCTGCTGCAGAAAATGGCATGTCTTGCATTCATGCTTGAGCAAAGGTCTCTCTGCTCTGCGCAGAGAAGCTTTGCAAAGGATCTTGCATGCAGTTATATTAATCAGAAGCAGAGAGATGCTTTCCACTGGTGTCCTGCAAGTGCAGGCTGGCCAAAACATGTCTTTGCTGAGCTGTGCCTGAACTGAGAACAGGCTCAACCCACAGTTAAATCTGTGGCTGGCTGTGCTGTGGGGCTGCTCAAACAGTGACTATTACAGCAATGGGAAATCGGTGAAACTACTTGTGTTTCAGTGTGTGCGGAGGGTAGTTCTTGTTTGCATTGTCTGTTTGGTTCACAAGTAACCCAGTTTTCTGGCTCTTTTTCCTGCCATGGGCCAGAAGCAGCTCTGGCTTGTTGTGGCAGTTAAAGAATCAAGCAAAATGGGACCACATGCTTTGCTGATGCTTGTAGGTGCCGGAGTAGCAGAGAGGATTATGCTGCAGGGATGTCTCGGTGCCATGCGAGTTGGTGTCATGTTGGGAGTGGCAACTCCTGAAGGCACAGTTGTCATCTCAGAACAGTCCTGTAGGTCAGCTGCTCTGTGCGTCTGCAAGGGCTTCAGAATGTGACTGCTTGGACTCTGCTTGAATCCCATTTTGAAGTCCTTCAGATCTATCACTGATACGGCTTTCTACCATCTTCAGTCAGGTTTAACTGTAAGCACCGTTTTTCAAACCGGGCAACAGTCATGAAAGATGTATGAAAGGCAAAGAGAAGGAGACTGTTTTTCTTCAAGAAATTATTGCAAATGTGTTTCATTACCAAAAGGCACCAAGGAAATGGGACAATACAGCTTCAGTACGAGATCTGTTCAAAATATAACAGGAGTCTTTGCTAATGGGTGACCACAGTGGTATTGACCAGTGTTGGATTTGTTTTGCTGTTGCAGCAGTGCTTTACTCTGCTTCCTTGAACATGTTTTCTTTTTTACTTTTTTGGTTAATTACAAAATAATTTCAGGTACAGAGCCCTAAGTTATTGCCATCTTCCCAGTTCCCAACCCCTTCCCAGCATTAGATGATGAATCAGCCAGGATTGTGCTTGTTTCTTTGCTAGAGCATTACCTTTTACCTTAAGAGTTGCTTTTTTTCCACCAATGCGCGTGTCTGTCTTTGGAAGAGATCATCACGGCTTTTCACTATTTATTTATTTAGAAATGAAATCTGTACAAGTGTAATGTGATTTGGCTGCTTTATCTGACTTCATCGAAGAAATTACAGCTGTTATATGGTAAAGTGACAAAGGACTCTTGAGGAGACCATATTCTTCCAACAGCCAAGATTCTCCCAGAACTCATTTTCATTCTACGCATTGTGGCAGGTGCAGGGGTATGAAACAAATAATGTGGAAGAAATCCTCCATCTAGGGAGAGAATACATTCTGAAATGACTGTCTTGGAAAAAGTGAAAGCTCCTGCTCAGCCTCTGCAATTCCCACATTAGCCCAGCTGCAGAACCTGGTGGAAGCTGTTAATCTCTTGTTCAGTTTGTGCTGTGATCAACACCTTCCATTGCACACTGTGAGGCAACACCTTACATACTAGTGATGCTCAGTGCACGGCGCTGTATGTTAAACCCCTGAGGTGTAGAGATCATTACCTTTAAGGACAGTCTGGGCTTTGCTGAGCATCTCAAAGTAGCTTGGGGTGCAGGCAGCTTGTTTTGCCAGTGACTGTGTCATTAACGTGTACAGTCTTCTGGAAAACATTTACCAGCTCAAGAATAAACCATTGTGGTGGAGTAGGCCAGTGTGATGTGTTTTCAGTCAAAGCCATTGTCTCAATTATTGATTAAGGCACTGTTCTGGGAAAGTATTTGAGTGAGAACAGCCATGGTTGCAGGGATTCTGTCCCTGAAGAAATACAAAGGAATGGTTTTCCCAAATTCACAGAGGTGAAACTGAGGCAGGATGTGTTGACAGAATTGGCATGGGTGGCCACTGGCATCTACAGATGACCCAAATTAGATGAGATGATTCCTGTAAAAGCCAGGAAGAACCAGAAAGCCATTTGAAGGCCTTTCCTCAAGGTGTTAAACAAGTCCTGGTGTAAACATGTCTGAGCTACCTTGTGGGAATCCTGTTCAGACTGAAAATACGTAGGCATGGGCTGAGGTTCTCAACCCAGCCAGTGCCTAAATACGTAATGAAAACACATAAAATGCTGACAACAGAGCTGAGGAGAACAGTCCAGGCGTATTTTCAGCTGTAAATGACTTCTGTCAGTGCCCTTGCTGTGGGCAGAGATGCGGGCCAGATGATTTCCCACAGTACCGCCTGTGTTTCAGAGCTGCTGCACACAACAGCTCCTGCAGGCTGCTGTCACGGGCTGCTGCCAACGCTCAGCGTGCCTGGAAGTGAGCCGCCCAGTTTTACTATCATTCTGTAATCCAAGTGATGCAAAGTCCTGGAAAAAAACTGAGCTGAAAACTTCTTTCTTCATTCCTTCTCTGGTCCTTTCTGTGTGCTTCTGAAAAGGAAGGGAACATGCTGAAAACAAGCATTATTCCTTATTGGGGGTCAAAAAGACTTCTAAATGTAATTGCAAGAGCATTTCATGGGTTAGCCTAAAAAGTTGTTGTTTTCTTCACTGTAAAATACATGGGACTGCACAGGTCAGGAGAAACAAAAATTATTAATTCCTATTTCACCAAGGCTGTGTTTTTATGAAAAAAGGGCAGTTTTTTAACTGGTAACCACCCAACCTACAGAGAGTTCAAGTAATTGGTCAGAAGCACACCCNCTGGAGTTACACGGTTACCAGCAGGCAAAAGGGACTGCTCCAGCTCCTCACCCCAAGTGCGGATAAGGAAGAAGTAACTGGGGGAAGACTGAAGGGATTGAGAATGGTTTGCTGCGTCTTAGTAATGGTTTTCCTTGAAGGGGGGAGCATTTCTGTCACCTGTCTTGCAAGGGAAGTGCATCCATTTGGTAAATAGTGCCAAATCCTCAATGTCTTGCAATATAAACACCAGTTAGACGGAGTAAAAATCATCTGGAGTTTGAAAACCCAAGACAGCAGCTAGCAGGCATTTTGTTGGGGTCTGATGAACATGATGTGCTTGTGTAACCTGAGCACACTGACCCCCGGTTCTTCCAGTGTGCGGTGAAGTTCCTGGTCACTGCATGCAGCTCCCCACATGTTGTTCATTCTTCCTCCTCACCCATGGATGGGATTGGGTGCTAATCAGTGACAGATGCTGGGATGGTTTTCTGCTCTTGATCTCCAGAGGGAACTGCGATGCAAGGAGAGGAAAGTGCATCATTCCTGACTTTAGACAGATGAAGGTTAAGTTGGATGGCTAAAATAAGATCCAGCCTAGGCATACTGTTGACAGCACTCGGAAAAATTCCCAGGAACAGATCCCAGCTAACCCTGGTGCAGCCTATCCACCGTAACTGCTGATCTAGCTGTTAGAAGCTCGAGATGTGAGCAGCCCCGTCTCCTTCATTTCCCCCCAGGTGTTTAAGTAGCTTTTTCCACTTATAGATGTCTGGTTCCATGTGTTCCTGTGTTAGAGTCAACGTAAGGTTCCAAATAAATTCCCCATGTCACTGTGACAGCTTCACTGAACTTAGTGATAATTGTGATGAGCATCAGAGGGTGGTGGCTTCACTGGAAACTACAACGGGAGGGGAAGGCAGTGATGGGCCAAGGTCTGGGTTTTAGTTGCTCTCTCTGCGTGCTTAGGACATGTGCATGTGGAGATACTAAGGAAAGTTAATCCACATCAATTTCTAATGTTACTTTAAATGCAGGAGCCTAAACTTTGGGTATGAAGTTTCCTAATATTAATGCTGTAACTAACATCTCAATTTTGGGAGTCGTTTTTGGGGTTTGTTTTTACTAATTCGTGTTCTTAATGTGCTTCTCTAATCAACTAAGCACCCATATCACTGTATGCCATGGACTCTCCAGTTAGTATAAGACCTCAGAATACAGACGCATTGCTCATGGCGTTACTGTTGCTGGGGACTAAGTGTAAAACCTTGTTTCTTTAGGCATCCTATGGTCCATAGGACACATGGAATTTTTTGCAGGTGTTGGTGCTCCTTGTGCTTACAGTTGTTGAATTTCAAATATCAGCAATTGATGCCAGAGCCTTTAATTTCTTTTCAAGGTCAGTGTATGCTCCGTCTCTTGGGAAATCCTTGCAAACAGTGTTAGGGTTGTAATCTCCAATGATGGAACTCTATTGGTTTTAATGGAGTTGTATCAGCAGGGAACTAGCCTATTGGATTTAACATAGCAATGGAGACAGCCTGGTGGCAGCAGCTTCTGTTGTCCCTGCAGAGGGGAATGAGGACGTAGATAATCCTCTTCAGAAAGGATTGGACCTCTCTCTGGATTCACTACACAGAGATTCTAAATGAGTTTCAGGGCACTTCTGGATCTTTCAGCAGGAAAAACCCCAGAAAAGTAGCTGAAGTCTAGATAAATCAGTTAAAAAGTTTGTTTGGGGAACTGATCAAGTGAGTATGAAACTGGGTATCGGCAGTGCCACACCGTAACATGCCTGTCTAGTATCTGTGCACAGCAACGCTGTGTTTAGTTACTGTTTGAGGAGTCCAGCAGCAAACACTGTGCCATGTCTCGTGTGCTCTGATTTAAGAGATAAGTTTGCAAAGTGAGCTGCTGTGCACAGATACTAGACAGGGACCATGTACAGCAGCTCCCTTTTTGGTGAAAAGGGGTCTATGCTGTGTTGATGCTGACCCTGTGCTTTCTGGTCTGCATCAGGGCTGCCCCTGGGTCCCACTCTGGCTATTCAGTGGGACTCAGCTGTGTTCACACTGTTGTGCAGTTTGCAGAGCTGGCATATCCACACCCACTTGGCCCTTAGCAGCACACTGAGATTAATCAAAGCCTTGGGATCCCACACCATGAAATCACTCTCTTGATCCCAACTGTAGAAACTGTGATCAACCCCTGGGGAAGGAGCACTTTAAGTATCTGACACGCTGCTTTAACATCATCAGGTTTCTACAGCCTCCTGAATCCCTCTGTCCTCTTTGTTAAACTGGTGCCTTTCAGTGAAGTCTGCTGTGTTTCAAGGTGTATCTCTTTATTAAGTGCTCCAACCTCATCCTATGTGATTTCCATGAAATAAATCTAAACCTGGACCACATTCCTATTTGAAATACCTGCATTCTTAGACCCAAGTTCCTAATTACAGATGTCTGTGTTCTAGCTTAAACCCAAATACATGTTTTGCATCTAGTTTACATGTAGGCACACAAAGTCATACATCGCATGCATCCTTGTATGTGGGGGATCCCCATCGTGGATGTGCTTGCTTGCCTAAGTTATTTTTTTAATTAATTAGAATGGGTTTCTCTGCATATCTATTCTGTAATACCCATAGGCTCTATGGGTGAAGTTATTTCACAAGGTGTTTAAAAAACTGCATTTCCTAGAAATCTGACATGTTCCCTCATACCTGCAGAAAAGCTAAATGAAGTGGTGACCTCACCAACACCAGTGAACTGGAAAGCAGGAGCTAGAAGGTGTAATCTTAATCTTCCAGTCACTACAGCTACAGTCACATGCACGTTTATGGTGTGTGTGTGCACTCATCCAAACACCATTCTGAAAGCCCAGTCATGGCTCCATCCTCAGGTTTCATTTTCTCCTGAATACTGAGGGTCTAAATGACCATTTGTCTGTGCTAATTGAAATAAGTAATATTTTTTCCTCAGGCCCTAGATGACTTTAGACAACAATCTGATATCCCTTCCTGTGCAAGGGGTCATGCTAAAGGGCAGTGTTTGCATCATTTTTGTGTGAAATAACCCCAGCTGACACACAATCCCAGGAATCCTCTCCAGCCAAGTAACCCCTACCCCTATTAATCTTTCATGGAACCACTGATGGAAAGGCACAGCGAGAAGCCATTGCAAGGTGGGGGCATAGCAGGAGGCTTTCTGTGAGGGAGAGGAGCTGGACTTGCTAATATTTCTGCTGCCAACTTATTTTGTGCTAAATATATTCTCATTAATGCTTATTTTTAAAAAATCCAAATAAAATTGGGGCCTTTCAAATAGCTGCCTTTGCTTCTCCTTTTTATTCCATCAGAAAAGCACTGGCTTCGTCCAGTCAGAGGCTGGGAGCTGCGTGTGATTTGGGTTGGGGGTTTTGTGCTGCTTTTTCTGATAAGCTAAATCCGCTAATAGTAGGTAACGCTGGGAGAGAAAAACAACTCAACCCACTAATTCTGTGAAAAATATAAACTCTAGCCACTGACTATATTAGCAAACACTGAATGATAATAGGCTCCAGTGTTAAAGCATCAATTACGCTTGCTGTAACAAATGTTTATTGCAAATGAGGACCATGGTGTTGTCACAGAAAAGTACATGAGGCTGTTTTAATTAATAGAATAATATAGTTATGCCTTAAATGAAGAAGCATATTTGCATGTGTTTACTTTTGCAGGAATAGCTAAGTGCTAAATAAGCTTCAACCCGTGTGTTCAAGAGAAAAAGGAGGCTTTTGTATGAACCATCAAACAAAACTCCTCCTAGAAAAAACTCTCCTTTGCTGGGTTACTGCATGACTGTTAGAGAGCAGAGTCTGCGAAGCACTTAGCTGGAACCTTCCCATAAGGCAGAAGGAGGAGAAAACAGATGCCCGTTTGACTAGAAGTGTGAAAAGTATGTACAGAGGGTCAAAGACTGTCAGGACAGAGGAGATGATGAGATGCATCGTCTACCAAAAGAGACCACCTGTCTGAAGTGGCAGAACAGATTGTAAAGCATGGGGGGCAGGGAGGGGAGGACGTGCTAATACTTATTACTTCAAACAAAGAGCGTGGTGTAAGAAGCCAAAATAACAGGGAAGTGAGGTAAACAGGGGAGAAAAGGTGGAGCATTTGACAGCTATTTTGGTCAGCTTAACAGGGACAGACAGTGAAATGAGAGCTCTGTTTCACAGGTCAGCAGTTTCCATAAAATCAGCATCTTACAAGAATACTTTATTTGGGTGCCTCTCCAGGCTTTGGTTTGAAACCATTAAAGCAGGTGGATTTCCCCAGTCTCTTGATGGGTACAATGATTATCTCTAGCTGATAGATTTACCTTTTAGTTCATGTGAAGTCCTTAAGGAGTTAAGGGGTGTTTGCTGAGCAGCATTGCTCAGCATTGGTGGATACCTGCCTCCAGCATGGGCTGTTCTAGGCAGGAGAAAGTGCAGCCTCCAGACAAGACTCCACTGCCAAGGAAGCATCGATAAGCTGCTGCGCGAAGCACACTGATAGTACTGCTAGGGGCACAGGGAGAATATTTGAGAGACACTGCTTCTCCTGTTCTGATCTTTTAAGTCAGTGAGTCTGGTCAGTTTGATCACCCTGTGTAGATCTCAGGCTGTGGATGACTGCTGGATCTTGAAAAGTTGTTCTCATTGAATTTCCTGCTACTTGCTCTTTACTCCGATTCCAGTTTAACTGGCTTGTGTGAATGACTGAGCAACTAGCTAATAGCCAGGATGAACTTTATGTCTGTTTAAATGCTTGTGGTTTTGGTCTATAGTGTACTACGCTGCTGTCCTCTGGGACAACGTGGGAAAACATACAAGCTGATTCCGTATGTATGTTTGCAGTATTAGAAAGGCAGCTTGGTCAGGTTGGGCAAGCTTGGGTTCTTTATATAGTAGGGCAAGTAAAACAAGTCTGTTTCTCAAACTCTTTGGATTAAGATTTATTTTTTCCTCACACAAGTAAATATTTATAGAAGTTATATTTAATGGCTTCTCCACTGTATTAGCATAACTTATTTTTTAATGAGCTTTCTGCAAACTGAGACAGCTTGGTAGACCAAACTTTCTCCACATTTAGCCATTTATATACAAAACAGTTCCAAAACCAACTTCAGTTCTGGAATTCTCCTTTGCCTTACTCAGAGTTTGTAGGGATACTTAGTTTTGGGGATATTCAAATTCATTACAAACCTGACATTTACTGCATCAAGCCTGCATGTTTCCACTCTCTAACACAAAATGCTTTCCGATGATCCCCAGACATAGCCAACTCCTATCTGACTGTTCTTACAGAAAGGAAGTTAGTCCAGTGCTTTGTTTGCCAGAGCATTGCAATTTATAGTGGACTGTAGAGTGAAGGTCAGACATTGTGCCAGAGGGACATGTTGTGGCCTTTGTCCTCACAAAGACATCTGCAGAAGGGTCCCAGAGCCCTTGCTGTAGCTGCAAGAGTCTCCTCAACATGAGGACATTTGTCCCAGCTTCATATTCTTCCTGTGTGCCAGAAAGCAACTTGAACGTGATCCTGGGAGAAGTCTGAAGGTGCAAGAGAGGAACAAACATATAAACCCTGTCCCGGTGTGAGTACAAAAAGTGAAGAGCTGAGGAAATACAGCCAGACCAGAGCTATGCTCTTTTGGGTTGAACACAAACAAATCACTAGATCCTCACGCACTCCCTTCCATAGCTGTAAATAGTGAAATTAGACGTTTACCCAGAGAAAAGACTGTAAAAGTGATCCTCAGTGCCCTGGCCATAGGGTCATTCTGGCCCTGAAAAGCTTTAAAAGTTTCCTCTTCATTCAGTTCCAGTTACTTCTGCCTACCTGAACACAAACTTCTGCAGCCTCTTCCCAGGCTCCTTGTTCCTGAAACAGAGCCCTTTCCATTTAGAGCCCTCCAAGCCCCATCCACCATAAGCTTGTCTTAGACCTGCCGAGTGTGGCCAGTTTCCCCAGAGCACACTATCCTGCCACCCTTCCTTTACCAGACACACTCAACAATTAGGCTAATGAAGCTGTATGCAGGATCAAATCTCTAGGGCCAGGTCCACAATGGGACTGAGGTGTTTGAAATGGGAATTAAGCTGATTATCAGCATATCACTCTCATTATACAGCCTTTGAAACGTCCACAGCCTTGTGCTTGTGCACATTTCCTCTTGGAGAGTTCCTGTGTGTGCAGGGATGGAACAGAATTCCCTTTATGTTGTTCTCTCAGTGAGAACTGCCCTGGGGCGAGTGTGCAGCTGGGGGTAAGCAGCCCCCACCTCACCCGTCCAAGCACTCAAAATCTGTGAAAAGCCATCTTCCCCATGTCCCTGCAGTGGGTTTTGCTGGCTCCACGTAGTAGGGGATCCTGTTTGAACCGTGTTGTTTCACACCTTTATGTACAAAGTTGTCAGGGAACAAAAGACATTTTTGTTAGCGAAGGCTCACAGAGCTTTTCTTTCATGTGTGACAGATGCTTTCAGAATTCATTTGAGGGAATCTGCATAATTGATACACAACACCAGTGACCCAGCCTGAATGACTTAAAGTCTTTATTTTCATCTCGGGTGGTTCAGAAGCAGCCAGTGGAATTTGTAAGGCTCCATTAAGATGTTCAGGTCTTCAGGCTCCCTGGCAGTGGGGACCATGTGAATACCTGAGGACAAATAGCCTGGGTTTCATTAGCAAGATAAAACCCGCAGGGTGAAATACGGGAACTCAAATGCAATAAGGAAATGATTGTGAGCTGGTTATGCAGAGTGTCAGCCACAGCAGGCTGAAGAATAATAAAAAGAGTAAAAATGAGGAGCTCTAAACGACAACAATTGCCATATGAGCCTTGCCTGCTGCAAGACATTTCGGTCTCTCTGTCAGCCTTAGCAAGGGTTAGCAAGAGTTTCAAACAGCCTACGTGGGGAATAGTTTGACAACATACAGCATGCATAGTGTTGTTTCTGTCAGTAGCAAGTTGTACTACCAATCCCCCTTCAGACTTTTGTCTTCAAGCAGGCATGAAGAAGGCTCATCCCAAAATGAGAACTGAAGTGGTTTTGTTTCCTCTCATTGAACAGAAAGTACTTGAATTCTCCAGGCTGTGGTTCTGTTTGAGCCTTTTCAAGGGGCTGTAAGTTTCATGAGGGTAAGACACAGATAAACACTATGGGGTTTACTTTAGAGAGATTGTACAGATCATCGCTTTGCTCATTAATGATCTGCTCTTACATTCACTGTTTTTTCTCATTCCCTAAACCCCATGGATCACCCCATGTAGTCTCCATACACTGGTTGCCAGGATATGTGGAATTGCAGCCCTTATAGGCTGTTCAGTTCTGTTCAGGGTCCACAGCAAGGACTGGTCTTCCAGTCCTCACAATAAAGACTTCAGCAACATTCAGGAGGGACTGAGTGTTCTGAAAATCCAGTCATACTGTATGGATTTCCAGTAAAGAAGTGAGAGTCATATTACCAGATTTATCCCACGTTGAGCTCCCTGACTCACTACAAATCACTGGATGAGTTGCTTATCCTTTCTGTATCATCATGCTCCATTTACATTGAGGATAAAGTGTAGAATTCCTTCACCTGCCAGGAACACGGTCTTTGCACTGGTGACTTTGTTTTATAACGGTGATCAATGTAAGCACTTAGTTTCTCTCACCTTCCTCTGCCATTTCTAGTGCCTCCTCACTAATGGCTTGTGTTGGGAACCCTTGAAAGATGGGCTGAAGGCCACCTGGCTTGGATCCACTCTGGCAGGTCCCATGCTATTGAACCTTTGTGGCAGCACAGCAGTCTCACCTGTTCTGTCAAGTCTTAGTGTGGTGAGCAGCCCCAGGCTGGGAGAAACTATTTAGTAGTTTGAATGATGTTTCTAAGCATTGCCATAGATAGCCTTCTGTTCCTGNTAACCACAAATAAATTGTCAGCACCATACAGCCTAGCACTATAATCATTGTAAAGGATTTCAGGACACATTTATGTTTAGTCGCGGGTAAGAGCGAGGAGCTTATAATTCAGCTCTGATAGATGCACTAGTAAATGCCTCTTTACCAAGTGTCCTGGTTGCGCAGTGCTCTGCGTTACTTATAGTCTCCATTGCCCAAGATAGCATTAACATATATGGAGTAGAGCTGCTTCAACAAGCCAGCTGGGTTTTGTACAAGAGAGTCCAACAAGGGACAGTTACAAATCAGGTAGCAGAAACAAACCAACAAGTGAAACGCAAAACCTGAGCTCCTGAGTTTCATGTCCTTACCTTACTCTTCCCATGGGTGAAGAGACTCAAGCCCCTTTTCTCTGCAAATGAGCAAGATGCATTAAACTCTAACCGTGGTACAGGTTCCTCCAGTCAGTCAAACACCTCCTGGTCCCATATCCAATGGGATGAAGCACTTCAGGAATTTGCCAGTGCCCCTTGAGTAATAAATTTGCATTTCCCTGAAGGAGCAAAGTGATGCTAGAGAATCAATTTTATCACTTTCTAAGGGAATGCAGATTTGCTGTAACTGAACTAAGTTACAAAGGGAAAAACCCAACAAAGCCCCGTTATCAAAGGTAACACTGAATAAGAGAGGGCCTTTATAACTTTTGCCGCCTTTCAGTTGCTTATGAGGAGGCTAATTAGCTATTTGAACCTACTCCAGGGTTAATGTGTCCTGGAGAATTCTTGCAGAATGTCTTTCCTCCTCTTGTTTGAAGTTGGGTCTGTGCTACCCAGACCACAGGATTATTTGTTCTTTTCTATAAATCAAATAAAAAGATCCAGCTTTGTTTTCTTTCACATCCATGATTCTTGTGTCTGGAAAGTTAGGACGTCACACAGCCATGAAATCAACACGTCTCCTAGCATTTTGATTAATAAATTTATTGATAAATATTACTTAATATTACTTAAGGCTGCAATAGTAGCAAAATTTTCTAAATCTCGTATCATGACCCTACTAATATTTTAACAGGACAATTGCAATTTACTACTGTCAATCTGTAAAATTCAAAGCCACTCTTGAAACATGAAGGGATTAATATGTGGAAGTGACAACCCTTATAACTGTCACGTTTAGAGTCACCATTATGTGCAGGGTACAGGAACTTGGGCTAGGAAACACTAAACCTATATAACTCGTCGTTCAGGTCTACTGCAATAGTAGTCTGGGTTCTTGTATTAACAGAAAGTCACTGTGATTAAATGGAATTACTGGATGGTGCAGTACTTACTGCAGAGGAGGTAATATGACTTCTTTCATTAGTGCTGGACTGATATAGCTTCTTAATTTATTTTAATCAGCATTTAATTAGAAAATGTGTATCCCCCATGGCTAGCTCATATTTTACACTATTCCAGGGTAGGCCATTTTTACTTTTCTACAAGTAGCATCCCAGTTTTACATTGGGAAAAATAGGAAACCTTGTCTTTGACTTGTGACCTTTGAGGATCTAATGTGTAGAGATTGTGCATCACAGACTTGGGCTGTTTACCAGCCCTAAACCTCTAAAGGTCACCATTGCCTGTCTCAGGAAAGAATCCCTTTTTCTATCTCAGCTTTTATGCTGGAGTGGGATTTTCTTGTGACAAGTACCTCACAGATCATGGTACTTAAGCAGCACATCTCCAAGTTTTTCATGGGGAAATAATCTGAGGACTCTATGTTCAGAATTTGTGTACGATTCAGACAGAAGTTTTATCATTCATGAAGAACTGAGAACACCTGCGAGTCCCTATATTGAAAGGATGGTGAAAGGTACTCCATGAAATGCCATATTGTTTCAGCTCCAGAAAGAATGACTTGAAATAAGGAGGGAGAATATCCTGCCCTCTGAATGAATAGCACAAAGCAATCCCTGTGCTAGCACAATATGAAAGTTTTATTGCATTCTGGATTTTCAATTGTGCTGCATTAAACCATATTAATATTTGGGTTTTCTAGGGCAGTCAAAAATCATCGGCAGTGATGAATTTTTCATTTACACTAGTGCCAAATGATCAGCCTTAGCGATCCAAGGTCAGTCAATCATTCTGCTCTGGTGGAACATTTCTGCCTTTAAGGCAAATAAAACTTTTTTCTCTCAATTTCAAGTGCAGATAACTTAGGGGACAAACTCACTAATAGCTCATCCTGTGTGCCATGGCTGTTGCCCTATGATCCATCAACACACCTGAAATGAAAAGTGATTTCCCTGGAGACAAGAGGTAAAGCTGCTCCTAGCATTTTTTTGGTGCCTGAATGTAGATTCTCTAATAAGTAGCTGGATCAAGCGAGGTCTCTCTTTCCAGCCATGCTGTGCCTTGCTAAGAAGGGAAAAAACATCTCTTTTGAGAAGATGTGTATTCCAGTACTGTGTTAAATAGAGACAACGGGGCTCTGAAGTAAGCAATTCAGATGAAAAGTTGGTAGCCAGCCTTTCACACTTCGATCCCAAGCTCAGATACCCAGCTGCAGTTTACTAAAGGTGTTTTTTTTCCTTTGCACTTTGTTACAGCTTTCATCTCAAAACATTCACAACCGGCTTCATTCCCACCACTCAAATATGAGCTCGCATTGAAGCAAAATCACATCTAAACAAAGTGACTTCCAAACACATTAATCCTAATAGCCCATTTTATAATGAAAAACTCCAGATTATTGGTTTTATTGGTATTATTATTACTATTCTTGTTCTTATTGCGTGACTTGTGGTTTTGCTGCAAGCTGGATGTATGGTGTAGATTTCTCACAGTCCCCTCAGTACACCAAAGGAGAAGGAGGTGTGTCTGGCCTTAAACTCTTTGCTTACAAAATCATTCCCAAAGAAAGGCTTCTGACCCTTTGGTTTCTCCTTTGTTTGGCACTCAAGTGTAACTACAGGGATTTTTCAGTGACATTCCCTCATTTTCTCTTTCTTTTAACATCGCTGTTCCGAGATTGATCATATGCTGAAACTTGAGTAATTATACTTGTCTGCATCGTGTATTTAGTCGTACAGCATGGTATTCCTTTCTTTGCTGTCATTTGTTATTGCTTGTGTTCTGAAGGCTTTGAGTTTAGCTCAGGCTTTAAGGATGAAAGCTTTTGATTTCTGAAAAGTAAAAATGAACAAAACCTCCACCAAATCTCATTAAATTAACATCCTTGTTTACATATCAGCTCCAACAAAAAACCCTCTGGAGAGACCTGCTTCTTTCTGCTCCCTATCCTTGCTCTGTGCTGTACACCAGTCCTGATTTACCCCTCTGCATTTCTTTCTTAATGCTACTTCTTTCTTCTTCTTTTCCACCTGCTATAGCACTTTTCACCTGCCTTCTGTATTTACCAGAGTCTCCCTTGCCTCCTTCAAGTTTCTTTTCCAAGGGCCTTTCCATACTGAATATAGTAATTTTTGAGAGAATATCTTGCAGGAAGATATCAGCAGAGCAGATTCATGTGTACCTCATAGTGGTGGAAATCAGACCTCCTGAGCAGGATTTATCACAAGCCGTATTCTTTTCCAACATTTGACTTTTGTAAAACAGTAAATACTGTAAATCCAATGAGATGGTTGTTTTGGACTTTGACAGGCAGAGCATGACGCTTTCCTGTCCACCTCTGCTGTGCTTTGGTGGGCTGAGGTGCCCAAGTCAGGCAGTCTTCACTTTCCATCTGTATTCACAGTTGTGTGGACAACGTCAGGCATTGGAAAGCACTTAAGCACTGACCTAATTATGCCCCTTCTACAGGTGGTGGTAGAACTGCTGTTGACCTCACAGGAAAGAAGTCTGACAAATACCAAGGGGTTCTGAAAATCTCACTTAAGTGTTCTACAGTCATCCTGTTATTCTGGAGCCCTAATGACTAAAGCTGTTAAAGCACAACTTAACAGCCCTTTTCAGGCACCTCCTGCGGCACTGGTGGCTGCTTTTGCCAAAGCAAAGTTGAAGAATCAGTGTTAGGCAAGAGTTACGTTAAGCAGCCTACACCTCTTGATTATTTAAGATTCACCTGTGAAAGTGCTTATAAAAGTAGTTTGGCAGTTTGCTTGGCAAAGGAGAATTCAGAACTGCTCATCAGTAACTTGTTGCTCTGCATCAGATAGGCTTGAGACGCACATGGCAAGTGGAATAAAAACACAGTGACTGACTCTACTCTTGTGACAAACATGTAAAGTAGTTGTTCTTCATGTTTACTGAAAAATGAGAATCTCTTACTAGCCCAAAGTGGGGAAATGTGTTATGTTTGTACTCTAGAAAATGCGTTTGTCTTTGAAAAATCTATTTATAGGCATTGTCGATGACAGCCGTTCAGCCCGCTGTTGATTTGCTACCTGCCAATTTTCTCTTTATGCTTCTATTAACTGGAGCGTTGGGATTCACAGTTTATTCTAATCCATTCTTAATGATAGTAAAGTCTCTTGTGTCTGTACTCGTGAGTTCCACTGAAGCACTGGAGTCAAACTTCTTACAGAGAGGGAATTTTTAAATTGTTTTTAATCCTTGCAGTGATTTTTACAGTGACATGCTGCCTTCATTTAATAAAATAGTGAGTAACCTTCTGCAGTCCGCATTGTTTTAGAGGATTGTGGTCCTGTCTGTGAGTAGTCTGCTCACGGGTGTTCTTTTAGTCGTTTTAGGAAAGGGCTGAATAGGGGTAACTGTCACTTTTACTGAGGCAAACCAGTGTGTTTCTGCATTGGCTGTTTGTGATTCTGTTCAAGTTCTCTCAGAGAGGTTGTTTAGCAGTGCTAGAGAAATGTTTGCTTTGTAGTGCATGTATTTAAGCAGAGTTAGTTGTCACTTCTCCTTTCATTATCTCTCAGACTGTGTATACCCACACCCACTTGGCTTTAGAGACACCATTGGGAAGACTGGGAGCAGGTTCCATGGCTTAGTGCAGGTATAACGAGTTCATGTGGGTCAGGCAAAACATCATTTGTGATACATCATTTTCCATTAAGTGCCTCAGTAGCTAGTGCTGGTGCCTGTGCTGGCTGTGTGAGGGGGTAGAGGTGACTATATGTTCATGGTATTTAGTTGATTCCTTTAGAACTGGCTGCTTTTTCTCCACATGGACAGCAAGCGGAAGCGAGGTGCGTTTAGCAAGAGGTGTCCTCCTGAAATTCAAATTTGAAACTGTAAAAAGAACTAAATCTTTAAGTTGGGCAGGAGAAGCAGTGTTTTATTGTCCCAAGAAAGTAACGAAGGCTCAGTATGAATGAGCTTATAACAAGATCTAGCACCTTGCCATATTCTTATTGCTGTTCAAGGGTGTTAAAGGAGAAAATGTAGTCTTGGGTCATACCATAGTGTCACTGGGTGCAATACGTATTAGTGTCCCAGGGCATTGCATTCTTTCTGCCAGGATTGAACTGAATGCTCCACAGAGGGATTTTTTCATTGTTCAGATGTGCAAATAAATGCAGTAACAGGAGACTGTCAGAAAATGTACAGTAAAATTATCAGTGAATATCAATGCTACAAAACGTCTTCTGTTCTGATTGTATACCCTCGAGCCGTGAGGAAAGCTATAAGAGAAAACAAGTGTCTACTGTCGCAAAATGACTGCTCTAATTTCCACTTTTATCCAGTGATAGCTATTTGAAAACCATTATACATTCCTGGGCTGCAGAAAAGCACCACTTCAGATAACCCCAAAAGGAGAGAAGGAGCCACAGGTAAAAACACAGTGAATTCAGAGAAACGAAATTGATGTCCTGGGAAATGAAGAGAGATCAGGGAATCCTCTCACTGATGGGGTTCCTAGATGCATGAAATTATCAAATATTCCCCTCCTTTTTTTTTACCTGCATTTTAGAAGTTTTCCATATAAGATGCTTTTCTTTCTCTGTACTGAGGGTAGTTGTAGGAGTGCAGTGAAAACACAGAAAGGAAATTGAGAGTCTTCTGGGGACAGGGACCTAATTTATGGCTTTATGTCCCAGGTCTCACCAGAACATGCTGGGTTCACACCAGCTAGCTCACTCACAATTGTTAATTATGAGAAAGCTTGGCTGGGAGACCCAAAATAATTTTTTTTAGACCAAGTAATATAGCTGTGGGGAAAAAGAAAAGGTCTGGAGTAAATAAAACCTTCTACAAGTTGAGCAAAAACATATGTTTGGGACTGTTGGAAGATGCACATCTTCCTGACAAAATCACATTCGTTACCACATGAACCTTCCTAATTACTATTAATATCCGCACAGCAGCTCTGATGATTTCTTTTTCCATGTTCTTAAGATGCAGGGCCTTGACTAGGATTGACTTCCAGAAGATGGGTACCATATAAACCTGGGAAACATATACTAAACTTTGGCTCAGATAAGTTGGAGTGGACTCATCAAAGCTGATAAAATTAGGTCGGTGTGTGCCAGATGAGGAGATGGCCAATGCACAAATACAGGGGAGGAATACAGGAGAGGTATGAGTTAAGAAGCGGTTGTGGAAATGAGTGGCTAGATAATCAAAAGAAACCCTTCTGAGAGGAGAGGGAAAGCAAACATGTCCCTTCAACGAAAACGAAAACTCCAAATCAACACTGAAAAAACAAATGGCAAGGTCATTGGATTGACAATGAATAATAGACCAGCTAAGAAAGGCAATTGTGTGCTTCCATTCTTAAGAAAACCATTTCTTCTAGCAACCAACCATCCCAGCCAGAGACTGGAGTCTTATTATAGTAGGAAATGAGATGTTCTGCTGGCTTCACATGCCCAGTGAATCGGCTGCAGAACTTGTACAACAAAGTTCTTCACAAAGCAAGTAGCCAATTGCAGATGAGACTCATTAATATGCCTCACAGCCTTTGGCTCTATTAATACTGGCAGAATGCACACAACACATGGAGTGTAGGTATAGATTTACATGTGTTGTAAATTTGACTCTCAAATGAGATTGATTGCGGTAGTGTTAAACAAATATTATCTGAACAGACACAAATACAGTAGTTATCAAAATAAAGCACCAGCCAGAAAGATTGATTGCCCAGCCTTGGCTGATTGCTGTACTGAACTTTATCAGGCTACCCAGTGCTTGTTTCTCTCTTGTATGAAATGACTGCACTGTGTGATGGCAGCAAAAGCCCCTGCGATCTGATTGCAAAGATAGGTAAAAAGCTCTGTATTATTACACTGCTGTCATTCTTTCTTCTTTTTTCCACAAACACGAAGGAAATATGTTTGAGATCTAATAAGAAACAGCACTATAAAATTTCTGTTTTCCTTTGCTGGGAAGTTACGGGATTTGCCACAAGTCAGGGTGTATCAGGCAAACGTGAGGTGATCCACCCAGTAACACAGGATGCCTGCTGGGAGAGCTAACAATAGGCCATTCACTACAAAACCACCAGTAATTAATACTGGAGTTACACAGGGTTATAGGCTAGTTAGAGGCCTGGCTAAATGAGTATAGCTCTAATGCCACCCTAATTTACACCCACGTTATATGGCATTTAAAGCAATTTACAGTGTAAGCACCAGTTTGTTATAATTTGTCTTGTCAGAGGAGAGATTCTCTTCTGGTTTGCATTGTCTCAGTGCTGCTTTCGGCATCTGCTGAGAGAATGGTCAGGTCAGTTTTCTGTTTGGAAACTGTTGTTCTCTTACAGGTAATTGCTGTTTTCATTATAAAATGCTGTCTGTGTTATATTAAATGTGTTGAGCAATGGTGTGGTTAAGAATGTACCAGGGATTTCCACTGTAAAAACCAACCGCCTATTCTGAAGACTTCAATACAGCTGTAAAAGCTGATGATATGTTGGAGTGGGAGTGTAAAGATCTTGGAGAAAGAGCTCTTAAGCGCACATAAAAGATATCTCTATATAATGGCTTATAAACATCTTCCCTCAAAATCTGACACTATTGAAGGGAGACGATGAAGAGCTACTCAAAAATCCATTTAACTGATAAGCTGGTTGCTCCTAATAACTGAATTTCAGGCATCACAGTGAAATGAGTGAAAACGCTGTCTGAAGCAGAAGTCTCAGCCGTAAGAAATCCTGCCCTTTCAGGACAGAGTGCGCACAAACTGTGTGGTTTAGAACTCATTTGGGTGTTGACAATGCCAGCCCTTTAGGTGCCAACAGTTGGTGGGTGCTCTTGGTGTCAGGTGATGTCAGAGTTGTAGCCACGCAGCAGAGACCCCCCAGGCAGCAGATCCCATCAGTCACTGAGGGAATGTTCATCAGAATGACACAACTCTGTTTAATTGCTGGACAGGAGCTGCACCCACTGCCTGTTGGACAAGTGGTGACCTAACAGATTGTGATGGCAAGGGTCTGGCCTTGCCCATGGAGACATCAGACCAAAGTTTCCTCTAATGCATCAAAAGACAGAAGTGCCTGTGCTGGTGGCGAGGTGTGAGCAGGCTCATGCCTAGACAGGGATGTTGGTTAAGCACTGACAAAGAGGTAATAAGATCTGCTGGGAGTATGAGCTGAGTCATTCCCATGCAGCCCAAGGGCACTGCAGTTAAACCAAGGCTGAGGAGCTACTGGAGAACTTCACCATGAGGTTCTTTCCTGCCTTGAGCTTTCACCGGCTCAGGGACCTCTCTGTTGCACTGCATCTCATACTAAACGGCAAATTATGCAGCAGGGTTGCCTCATCTCATTCATAGAATCAACAGAGATCACAAGGGACCTTGAAAGATCATCTAGTCCAATCCCCCTGACACATCAGGACACCCAGACCAAGTCACAGAACAGAACATTATGGATTGGGAGCGACCTGAAAGGATAGTCTAGTCCAACATCCCTGCTACAGCAGGACACCCCAACCAGGTCCAGGCGGGTTTAAAACGTCTCCAGAAAAGGAGACTCCACAGTCCCCAGGACATCCCCCTCCAGTACCCCAACACCCTCACTGGGAAGAAGTTACAGAATCATTCAGAGTTGGAAGGGACCACAGGATCATCCAGTTCCAACCCCTGCCATGGGCAGGGACACCCCACTCTAGAGCAGGCTGGCCAGAGCTTCATCCAGCCTGGCCTTAAGCACCTCCAGGGACAGGACCCCAAACACCTCCCTGGGCAACCCATTCCAGGCTCTCTCCACTCTCATGGTGAAGAACTTCCTCCTCACATCAAGTCTAAATCTCCAGCTTTGCTCCATTCCCCCTAGCCCTATCACTACCTGAGATCCTAAAAAGCCCCTCCCCAGCTTTTTTCGTAGCCCCTTTCAGACAGTGGAAGGTCACAAT
>VZRI01004415.1:0-30611 GCA_013397515.1 Upupa epops
TTATATTCCATAACCCAAGGCAGTGATGCAGTGGTTGTTCAGTGTGGAGATGTCCTGTCTAAGAAGAGCAACAAAATTTGTAACGTAATGAATATGTGAGGGACAGAGAAAGAGATAGAAGGGGTTTTTTCATCATTACAAAATGTAAAGAAACATATTTCCACAACAGTTTCCAAAATCTGAGGCTGCGAGTGAAAGATGTACTTTTTCATCTCTGTAAGGAGAAGAACTGTATTTTTTTGAACTATTTTGGGTAAAATCTGTGAGGCAGCCATCCACCAGAACATTTTAATCTCTAAGGTTTTGCTTGGTCATTTTCTGGAAATGTTGGGAAATATTTAGTTAAGATAAAGGATAGGCCATGTCTGTCTCATGTGCGTGACTCTTTTCACACACACCTCTTTGCCTCCACCAGAGGAGGAAAAACAGATGGTAGATGCAGGTTAGTTGGGAGAGCTGTAGGCCCTGTATCTGCAGTGGGTGTTAGCCACCGTGGCCAAGGACACCTCTTCTGGACTTTCCCCATATTGTTGCCACTGATGGGAGAGCCATGCAGCATGAGAGTTCTCCTGCTGGCATCAGATTCAATCAACCTTGCACTAGTGTTGGAGTTCCAAGCACCTAATTTCACAGCCTTCTATATTCCCCCCAAAGACTCTGCTGTTGGCCCTACAGAGACTATTCACAGCCTCTTCAGATGAAGACCAGTGTCTCAACTCTGACAAACTTTATTTCCTCTTAGAACTGCCTTCAGCATGCTCCAGATTCAGCCAACACCACAGCCCTGTGCCAGTGGTGCCACTGCTGCTGGGATGTAACATGGAGATGACACCAGAGGGATGTGTTTCTCTCCATACTTTATTTTTAACAAAAGCTGTAGTATTCTGCAGAAAACAGTGTTGCAGATGGTTTGCCATGTCAGGATACAAGGAGGGTGGTGAATGTATAGCTGCATGACAGAAAGAGTATCCTTGCAAAAGGAAGGCTTGTGATTTTGAACTTGAGACACCATTGACTTTCCTGCCCTAGTGCCTCAATTTTAGCTAGAAGAATGATTTCAAAGCAGGGTGCTGCACATATTCAGCTGGTCAGGTGGTGTCAAGGCAGAGAGTTAGCAAAGAGCACACCAGGAGCCAGGACAGTGGTTCGCTGTCTCAGTGTCTCCAAAGATCTCTGATGGGAATAGAGCGGAGTCTTTATCTCTTGTGGAGGCTGTGCATTCAGCCTTTGTCACCTGCCTGGACACACAGGCAATTCCAGCAGCAAGGAACAGAGATTCACACCACATCAGGCAAGTCCAGAAGCAGTGCTGAACATAACAGCTGAAGGAGGATTCTGGGGAGTCGTGGAAGTCCAAAAGAAAAGATGCTGTGGGCTATGCAATACAAAGTCCAGGTGATTCAGCTGATTCTTATTAGACCTCAGACCAGCAGGCTGTGTGATCTGGCCACCTGGAAGTCATTTTTGATGGTGATTTTTAATTTGGAAAGTGGAAGAAAGAGGAGAATTTCAGACTTGTAGCCAGGATGTCAGGGCTGCCCTCCATTGTGGATGAACCCAAATTAGACCTGTCTTAAATTTGGAAGAGCAAAGATGTATGGCAAATCAAGCAGGATTAGAGGATGAGAGAGAAGACTGTGATTTGGCCAAAGCTTTCCAAGACTCCAAAACTTGTATCTTTTTCAAGTTAGGCAGGAGTCACAGCTAGCAAGTTCCTGTGCTTATTAGACCTGCTGGCTGAGCTCCACTTCAACCCGTAGCCTGGCCCTGCCCTGTGTTAGGAAGAGCAGGTTGTGTTTGTAAGGCAGTTGTGAGTCTCCTCTTCCCCACCCCTTCACCTACTGTGTTAGGGGAGATTTTGGGACCTTGCTGTCTGTCTCCACCCACAGGGACCTGGGGAAGCACTGTTGCACTTAGACTGTGGCCTGCCTTTCATGGGGCTGCTTATTTCTTTTTGAAGAGCTTGCGGAAGGAGCTCCGGAAGCCCCCCTTGGGCTCGTGCCGCGGGTTGTGGTCGCTGAAGGATGTTTGCTCATTGTCATCCTTCTGGCAGAACCTGGTGTTGTCTTCTGCATGAAGCTCCTAAAAGGGAAAAGACAATTTAACCAGTGTTTGCAACCTAAAATTGTTGCCCCCATCTCTCTTTCTTGTGCTGTCTTGCTCTCAGTCTGTGCTAGGAGGGACCTTGTCAGTGAGGAGGTGCTGGCAAGGTTGGGAGACAACAGGTCGATGAAGCCCTGGCTGCACTGGTGCCTTTGCAGAGAGCTTGTGGCTGGCTCTGAGTTTGAGGCAATGGCAAAAGAGTGGAAGGCTAAGCATTGTTAGAGGAACTAGACCTTTCCTTGCTAAGTTATTTTGTTCAAGGGAAGTGTACTAGCTCCTTTTGCTACTGAGGGAGCAAGCCAATATGGACCATTGAAGGAAACTCCCACCTTTTCCTTGCTCATGAGTTCTCTTTACCCTAGGGCAGAGAGGCTGTAGGATTCTTGACCGGATATGATGTGAAAGTCTCTTCTGTTGGCTATGCCTGTGCCTGATTTTATATCTGTGGGGCAGAAGCCCTCATTAGCACACCCACCTTGCTGTAAATGTGCCACTAAAAGATCTCTGCCTTTCAGAAAAGTTATCAGCAAGTCTCTGGACAGGACCTTTTATTTCCAGTATTGGCCACCACTGCCACAGTGGTCTCCTTTGTGAGGGAGAATGTGTCCTGCAGTTCTGGACTAGCTCCACATCTGCACCATGCTGTACAGATGGGTGCTGAAGAGCTCACAGGCTTCTGTTTTGGGGCGAGGGTAGGTGTCTCCATCACTCTTCTCCCTCTGCCTCATCTCCCACCTCTCAGTGCAGTCCACCACCTCTTTCACTCACTACACTTTCTTTCTCCTTTGTTTCAAGGTTTCCTTGCTGCCTTTTCAGTAAGGCTGTTAGAACCTCCATTTCGTCATCATCTGCATCTACAACCTCATCTGCATCTCATCTCATTTTAACAATAGTGTTTCTCCAGGCAGCACTAAGGGAACTAGGTGAGTATACCACAGGACTCTCAGCCTCTTTCCTAGGATGTGTGAATGGCATCTTTTCCCCTGACCATGACAGATGAAAGCTGACTTTGAACAGGCACTGCAGACTACAGAAACACTTTTCCTGCAAGATCTGGTGTCCCTGTAGGGCTAAAGTGCCACCTGCCATGCCAGTGGTTGCCTGAGGGACATGGTTGCTGGCCTCTTTGTGGTTTTCACACAGAGCTCAGCATGAAACTATGCTCCACACAACAAATAAAAGTGAAACAAAAACCACAGACCAGATTCTTGCTCGTATAAATAGTGTGAACTCAGCTGCGTCATACCAGCTTACACCAGCTGAGGAACCAAGAATAAATCGATTGGTTTGCTTAACCCAGTACTCCTCACTGCAAGGCACCATTTTTAGCCACTTGTCACCCTGTAGTATTAATTTTTAACATTTTTGCACAAACTTAGTGAGCATGATCAGATACAACATGTACTTATGGGATACTCAGCAACAGCCATGAAAGACTAGCCTGTCTCACAGGATTTCCAGCTACCAGTGAGCCAGCAGTGTGCCTCAAAGCCATACTTGTCCCAGAGGAAGATGTGTGTGAAAAGGAACTGTCTTGTCCCTCCCTTGGGCACATACACACAGACAAGGACTTCAAATGTGTGGACTGGAAGCTATTTTGGCATGTTCTGCTCTAACTGCATCTCAGATCTTTCTCCTGCTGCTGCCACTGCTTCTGCACCACCATGTGCTTTTTTTTTTCCTCCGCCTACTTAAGCCTCCTTACTTCCAAAAAGCTTGGTTTTTCACCCGTTCCTCTCTGTGGGGGGAAGTAGCTCCTTTGGGAGCTTCGAGATGAGGCTGAGATCAAGTGAGGCTGGACATTCCTCTCCTGTTTCTGCTGCAGCCGACTCCCACTGCTGCTCCTTGTGCTGTAGAGTCTGGTGTTCACACCCTCAGCGCTCCTCGGCAGCTCTTTCAAAGACCTGCTCAGCTGCTTGCCTTTGCTGTGGAACATTTCACGCTTGTAAGTACTGCTGCTTACAGGAGTGCAGCTCTTAGGCAATGGCTGCAAGGCATGATCTGTCCTCTCTGGTTCTGATGTGAAGTTAACAGGCCTAAGGAAGCAAATGTCTAAGCTGGACTCAGAAGATGCTGGGGAGCAATTTTCAAAGAGGGCAAGATTTTGAAAGGTATCATCGTCATAGGGGCCTGGCATGGTGAAAACCTCCCCAGGGTATTCAAATTCTTCATAGCTTGGAGCAAAGTTCCTCGCATCCTGCAGCAGCTCCACAGAAGTCCTAATGGCTCTCTCGGTATTTCCTACTGCATCAGCTGGTGGTGCTTCATACTCCATTTCAGGGATAGATTGAAGGGGAGCTGTCAGTGCCTTGAGTTCCTGCTCTGTGAGCTGAGAGGGTGCAAGAATGTTCTCAGGTCTCTCATGTTTTCTGCTGTCCATTTCCCAGTCAGGGGGCTTTACAGCCTGAATGCTCTCCAACACAGTTGGCTGTGGTTTCTTCATCTGGGGCACCAAATGCCTTAAAAATGAGAAAAAAAAAACTAAAAAAAACAGAAGGAAGTGGAATACTAAATGATGACCAAGACACAGCATGACAACCCCCCTTCCTTCTCGCTCCCCCAGCCCCATTCTCTTGCTTTTAAAGCCAAAAGGTATTTTCATAGCTTGGAAAATAGTAATAGAGCTGCAACTAATAGAAATTGCCTGTCTGGGAAAGTCTCTCTGCCATCTTCTGGGGACATAATGAATGGAGTTGGGGGGAACAGAAACCCTGTGATGTTCAAGATGTGCAGAGCTCTGCCTCTGGGGCAGGATAACACCATGCATGAATCCAGATTGGTTGTGCAGCACCCCTTTTATGGACTTAGGATCATAGCCAATGCCAGAACATAGATGAACTGTCAGAATGTTCTCTTGGCAGACAAAGCAAATGCTGCCCCTAGCTGTATCAGGAGCTGCTGACAGATGACAGTCTGTACCTGCTAAGTGTCACTGGCATAGTATGGATAAGGGGGGATTTTTCAGCCTACTCTGAAAGCCTTCTGCTAGGACAACAGCCTTACGGGGTTGTTGTGCCAGAGGAAGGTGCTGGTGGGAATGACTGTATTGTCTCTTCAGAGTGGATCCCACTGTCCCGGATAGATGTGGCACTGGGTGTTGGAGAAACTTCTTGGCTTGTGCACTGGGAGGTGAGACCTTTATACAACTTCACCAGGGATGACCTGAGGGAGGAGAAATTCATCATTATACTAAGGAATAAGACAGGGAATGAGCACAAACATGTAGAATTACAGAAAACAGGGCTGGGAGGGACCTTAATATTCTCATTCACCTCTTCCCACCCCAAGGATCTGTTCCACCTAGTCAGTAGAACATCCTGTCTTCTATCTTGTTCTTAATTTCTTGCCTGAGAGCAATCCCCCACAGCAGTATCCTTGAGCCCTTGACCACTCTTTGTATTTGGAAGTTTGATCTTTCCTACTCCCCTAGTGAATAATCATTTTGATTTTAGTAAAGAGGTTTGATTTCAATAAACTTTTTTTAACCGTAATGTGGAAGTCTACAATTAGGGTAAATTTATCAATCAGGTTACGGAAGGCTTTTGTTTCTCCTACCCCACTCCTTTAGAAAAATAGTTTAGCACTCTTCTTTCTCAGTCTTAGCCTATGACAGCTTCAGACAGCAGTCCTGAGCTTTCAAGGCAACTAAGTCCCCATGTATTCTTCTGTGAGAGAGTGACTTGGCCATCAGCTTAAGGAATCAAATGTTCCCATGAAATACATGGCTGCTGTATTTAAATTAATTTAAAAGGATTTTTAATTTCGTTATTTAGACAGAAGGTTCTAGCCCAAATGTGACCCTACTCTGGAGGACAAATGCCAGTAGTGGGCCTTCTCAAGCATTCACCTGCAAAGCATTCTGTTTTGTTTCAACAGTGAAATGTGCCTGTTGATCTTGCCTGGACTAAAAACTCCCTGTTTCCAGACTTTCCTCACATCTTCCTTTCCTTGATGACAGAGAGAATGATTTGATGTTGTTCTTACTTCTTCAACTTTTTCCTCTTCTGTATAAGCAGGTCTTCATTGCATTGGAAGAGGAGACTATAGTGTGAGATGAAAACCCGGAGGCGCTGCACACACACCAGTAGCAGGTAATAGTCAGGATGCTCTTGCTCCGTGAACTTCAGGACATTCTAGGGTACAGAGGACAGCAAGCCATTTGAAGGATGTCCTAATCATTTCTAGGGTGAAGGTGCTACTGGGATCATGGATTAATGGATTAGTCCTCTGGAGTGCTGATGGCACTGCCCTGCCAGAGCATGGTGGAACCTCTCTTAGGCAGCACTCATTTTTGAGGGACTTGAACAGGGCCTGCCTCCTGCTGCTCCAATCACACAAGTAACCACCGTAAATATAATCATGTGATGTGTGGGTTGTGTTTAGTATTTCTCCAGTGCTAATCTCAACACTGGTTTGGTTTAGCACTGGACAAATAAACCAATCTTTTGTTTCTATAAGGCTTGCCTCTGCTTTGTCTCTGAGAATCACTAAGCTCTGTGTACAGAGGCTTATTGGGCTGTGGGAGCCTCTATCTCTGTCTCCCATGTAACAGGCATGTGGACCAGTCAGCTAAGTGGCCAGCTCTGTTATAGGAGTTATTTCAGAGCTCACAAGAGATATGCTTCAGCTCTGGATACTGGTTCTCCCACAGCAACAAGCAGTAAAGCTTTCAGTTTCCCAGGGGAGAGAAGTTGTTTCTGTCAGGTCAAATGGAGAAATTGGCAAATAAAAGCAAGCCTTTGGTGAAAATTAAGTCATGTTTAGCTGGCTTTGCCTTTCATAAGTTTTTTCAGAGAGCCCACCAGGTTAGCCAGAAGCCCCATACCTGTACAGGCCTGAATGCAAGCCCTGAATTAAAAGTTGTATGTTGTGATAAGTGTTCAATAGGCAGTTTCAATGGGGCCTTACCTGTAGATGAATAAGGTATTCAGGTATTCTCTGAACTATATGGAAGAACAGAATGTAAAGATCAGACTTGATTTCTTCTTCTACCTGAAATAGACAAAGCAACTTCAGAGTCTCTTCCACCATGCTTCAAACAGTTCTGGGGTTCAATGAGTAGTTTTGCCATGAACATTTCACGGTATGATAAGGGCTGGAAAAGACCTCTGAAGGGACCTAGATCATCTAGTCCAACTTGTCTACCAGAGCAGATTTTACAGATACACGTCCAGGCGGGTTTGGAATGTCTCCAGAGCAGGAGATTCCACATTGCTGGGGGCCAGGGCTCTGGAAAGGTAAAGCACTTTCTCCTTATAGAGTTTCTCCCTCATTAAGCAGGGATGCATGCTTAAAATGCACTCATTACATTTCATTGCCACCCCAAGTAGACTCTGTTGCTCAGAGTGAAGTACTTTGTTTTGTCCCAAATGAATTGAGATTGTGTTCTAATTTAAGATGTTTTTGAAGTGAGCTCATGCGCTTTTGTTATTATTGCACTTTGAAACTACCCTCGTATTTAGGTTTCCTTGTTTAAACCAAGGATCAAGGTTGTGGGACCAGATACATAAAGCTGAATAGCAGAGACTGTTTTCTCTCACTGGTGGCCTCGCACTCAGTCTCCATTTTCAGGAGACACCATCTATAGGTCTGTCTAGACAAAATTTCTGGGAGATTGGGTCTGATCCATTATTTCATGACACAGCAGAAATACAGCTTTGGTTATATATACTGACAAAAATGGTAAAGATGCCTTTTGTAGGTGTATGCCATAGCAGCGTAGAATCATAGAATCATTAGGGATTGGAATGGACCTTGAAAGATCAACTAGTCAAATCTTCCTGGCACAGCAGGATCACCTAGACCAAGTTGCACAGGAACATGTCCAGACAGGTCTGGACCGTCTCCAGAGAAGGAGACTCCACAACTTCCCTGGGCAGCCTGTTCCAATGCTCCATTACTCTCACTGTGAAGACGTTTCTTCTGATATTTATATGGAACCTTCTCTGTTCCAGCTTGCACCCATTGCCCCTTGTCCTATCACCAGATTACCTTGAGAAGAGCCTGTATCCATCCTCCTGACACCCACCCCTCACATATTTATAGACATTAATGAGGTCACCCCTCAGCCTCCTCTTCTCCAAGCTAACGAGACCCAGCTCCCTCAGCCTTCCCTCATAAGGGAGGTGTTCTACTTCCTTCATATCTATGTGAGACTGTGTCAAATGCCTTAATGAAATCAAACAGCGACCACCACTGCCCTGTGTAGCATCAGGAGATGTGTTTGGTAACAGGACAAGTGGAACAGCAGAAGACCCCTATTGTGGGCAGCCATAACAGGGACAGCTCTGGGCTTGCATGTTGCCATGAAGTGTCTGTGAAGCAGGCGAGATCTTTACCTCCTTCAGGATCACCACGTGGATCAGAGAGATGCATTCTGGTAGGTCCCTCAGATAAGCAACATAGCAGTCCAAAAAATTATTCTTTCAAAAGAAAAAAAGAAAATAATAAAGTAACTTAAGAGTAACTAACTGTGGTCATAGAGTCAGAATGAGAAACTTGATTGCCCACCATCACGCCTGAGAGTGTTATCAGTGAAGCAGAGCTGCTGACTGTGTGAAGTTTCAGGGCTTGGGTCATCTTAGGAAAGGCTGTTCAGTGGTTGAACACAGGATATAAGGTTTTACAGGAGATGAGGGAGGGGAGAGAGACTGGAGAGGAAGAAGCTTTTTTAATTGAAGACTCATAAATTTATAAAGCATTAGATGAGATTTAACATACCCTTCCAGGACAGGTCCCACAACTTGCCAGGGTTGGGGTGTACCTTCATCCTGAGAAGAAGGTGCTGGTTTAAATGGGACTACAAACCATACAGGATAAGGTGCCTGCTCACCCTCTTGTCATAACTCTGATTGTGTATTGGAGAAGAAGAACATAAGAAACACACTCTTCTCGCACCCTCATTGTGGCTGCATGACTCCTGCAACCAAGGGCTTTGCTATGTGGTTGTATACCTCTGCCTGGGTGAGTCTGGAGTGTGAGCTCCCCGCCCAACCAACCAAATGCTACAACAGTGGGGCTGCCATGTACCAGGGCTCTGCACAAAGGAGGCTGAAAGGCTACCATATGACACAGGCTCTTTGCTGCGAGGTATCTTAGCCCAACTTTGAGCCACCAGCACAACATCGTGAATTGTAGCAGAACAGTCTGGAGAGGTCTGTAACATACCTCATCATTTGTTAACTTCAGGAAGATGTCTCCTAGGATCCCTTGTCGTGGCCAGCTCAGGACTCGCTCCTGTAGAGCGTGAAGTAAATCGACATGCTGCTGGACCAGGTACCGCAAAGAGGTGGGGAAAAAACTGAAGGGAGATGATATCAGATTGGTTACAAAGAGCAGAAGCTCAGCCCCAAGTGGGTACTGTTCAGGTGTGCCCCCATGGGCAGTCAGTGCAGGCTTTCTTTAAACACAGACATTACTAACCACTTTTCTTGAAGTCCTGACTGCAGGCCACATGTTTTTTGATACAGCCAGTGACACTGTTGGCCTTCTGGGCTGCACTTGCACATGAGCTTTGTGTCCAGATTTTCCACAGCCAACACCCCACGTCTTTCTCTGCAGCACAGTCTTCATGCCCAGCTTGTATTTGTGCTTAGCATTGCCACAAACCATGTGTAACACGTTGCACTTGGCCTTCTGGAACTTCATGAGGTTGGCATGAGCCCATGTCTCAAACCTGCCAAAGTCCCTCTGGATGGTCTCCTTTCCCTCCAGCATGTAAAAAGCTCAAGGCAACACTTCTATGGTCAATCACAGAATTGCAGAATTATTGAGGCTGGAAAAGACCTGTGAGATCATCAAGCCCAGTCATCACCACAATCACTAAGTGTCAGTCTTTCCTTAAGCATCTCCAGGGATTGTGACTCTACCACTTCCCTGAGCAGTCCATTCCAATGTCTAAGCACCCTTTGCATGAGGAAGTGCTTCTTAACATCTAATCTAAACCTCCCCTGGCACAGCTTCAGGCCCTGCCCTCTTGTCCTATCACTAGTTGCCTGGGAGAAGAGCACAACCCCCACCTGTCTACAACTTCCCTTCAGGTAGTTATAGAGGGAAAAGTTCCCCCAAGTCTCCTCCAGGCTAAACAATCCCATCTCCCTCCGCCTCTCCTCATAAGACTTTCCCTCTAGTCCCTTCACCAAACTCTTTGCTTTCCTCTGGACCTGCTCCAGCATCTCAGCATCTTTCCTGAAGCGAGGGGTCCAGAACTGCACACAATACTTGAGTTAGGCCTCACCAGTACCAATTATGTCCCTAGTCCTGTTAGCCACACTATTCTTGATACAAGCCAGGATGCCAATGAAGCAGCTCCATGATCCCCAGCTTTGTATATTGTCTCAGTTTTCATGGCCTTTAACAAGCCAACCCCTTACAGAGTCTAGTCCAAATGTAGGACTGCTTTTCTGTCATTTTATGTTGATTTCATCCAGAATCAAGACGTCAAATATGAGAATGTTTTGCCAAATAGAAAGGTCTCTGGGAAGAAAGGGAGCAATGAAACTCACTTTGGTTTATCATGCTTCAGATTGTTTGTTTGATGTCACATAACAGTTTAAATGAGCCCACAACAGCCCATGTACATGTCCCACAGTGGACTTCTGGCAAATCACTCCTTGGATATAGGGCTCTTGGAGATGATGTAAAGAGACAGAAAAAGAGGGAGCTAGCAAGGACTGAGTCCCCCAAATGTGTTTAGGGTCTGGGAACAGCCAGGCCAAAGCTCAGCAGATGGGGAGAGCTGTAGGAGCTCTCTGTTGGAATGAAGCATGACATGGCTGTCCTACACTGACACTTAAGACAACTGCCTCAGGACATGGCCTTTATAAAGAACCGGGTTTAACTGCTCAGCTGGGTCAGTCCCATGGGTCTTGTATCCGTGTATACCCGTGTATGTATGTATAGATCAGTTCCTGGTGGGTGGCAACCACTAGCCAGAGGTTTATGCCCACAGCAGCTTCTGGAGTTAGACCTGTGAACTGGGAGAAGCAAGCAGTGAAGAATGCATAGAGCTTTGTTCACATCCAGGAAGGAGGCAAGAAAAATAGGAGACTGATAGGGCTTGGAAGGAGACTGAAATGCAGTAGTGGTGAAATAGTTCAGCATGCAAGGTGAACAAGATGGAGGGACAGGCAGGGAAGCTTTAGCCACTGCAAAAGCCTTCCTGTGCTTCCAGTTTCAACTAGAAAGCTCTAAGTGTTGAGAGATCTCTGTGTAGATGAAAGACAAGTGGGAGAGAAAATGATGCAGAAAGAATATTGACCAGAGAAAACTCCCCAAAAAGAGAGTGCACACTAAATCAAATACCTTCTCTCTTTGGTGCTCCTTTTCACATCTGGCCCTTGCAATGTGGCCTTGATCTTCAGGATTAGGGAAAGGTTGATGACATATTTCCTTTCTGACTCCAGCAACTCCAAAGCGATGTTCTGCCTTTTGGCTTTCAGAAGACAATGGTTAAGTTTAAAATGAGGAAATGCTGACCTCGAGGACACAATCAGTGATCAGATATTAAATTACTAAAGGTCAAACTTTACAAAAGTGATGCCTATGTCTTATCTCTGCCTGTCTAGTTTCCCCAAAGTATAATATTATAGCCTGAAGCTACAGCATGCCCCAGACACAACTGGAACCACAATTTGCTAAGAAAGATCTTAGCAAAATTGGTTTTCCCTTCAGATACCACTTTTTTCCTAAGAATAACAAAACAATCAAAGGCAAAACCAACTTGTCCAGTTTCCTGCAGAATATGACCCACGTAGGCAACCACACTATCACAGTCCCATCAGTACTCTGACCCTGCCGGGTCATGGAAGGGAGAACAGATGACCTGGATGCAGACAAATTCTGTCAGTGGCACAGACCAGCAGATAGAAAGGCCGGAGAACCTACAAGGCTGAAACCCTGAGACATTCTGCCCTCCCAATAGGAGAAATTGGCTCGCGTGTAGAAGTTGATGACCACTCACACTAGATACGGATGCAGCTTTGGGCCTCTTGAAAGAATTTTCCACCTCTGTCCTTACCAGCCAAAGAGGTTTCACATATATTGTTGTCCGCTGAGCTGTATCTGCCTTGGCCCATGTCTTTCCCTCTCTCCGGCTGCTCTTTGGAAATGTATTCGTCTCCCCAGTCCTTGGTGTCCTTGGGCTGTTTCCACACTGTTGATGTCAGATGCACTTTTGACTGCCCTTCTGTTGCCAAGGAAGGCTTGAGGCTGTCATCTGTCTCTATGGCTCCTCCTGCAGTAACAAATAGCTGCATGGCTTCTGATGTCTCAGGTGACAGATTTTGCTCCAGCAGACAGTTAACCTATGTTATCATTGTGTCAAGTACTGGAAGGAGTGTCTGAAGCATTCCCTGTGCTTAACAAGGTTTCTGGCTGTATCATGTTAGTTCACAAACTGAAGTGCATCTGGCAAGTACTTTGGCAGAAAAAGGTTTGTTTGGCAGAACAAATGCTCTTCTAGCATTTATTTTCAGGCCAAATAAGGCCCAAAAGTAGACACAGGTTAGAAAAGAAAGAAACTACATTCCAAGTATGGGTGAACTTCAGGTTTTTGGGACACTGCAGGACTTTGCTATGACACTTATTTGGCAGGTGTTGTAGAAACAAAAACTATTGCAATTTGGGCTTAAATGCCATTTTCTATAAACTGTCATGGCTCTTAATTTTTATTAGTGTGATGTAATTATACAACTGCAGCAGTACTGACAGCATGAGGCTATTAAGTCAAAGAGAAGGTAGGGACAGGTGCAGGTACCTATGAGCCATTGGGCTGGAATAGTTTTAATGCAAATACTTGGAATTTCAGTTGCAATGAGCCCTTTTCTGTATATTTTCTTCTCTCTTTTTTCAAGGAAAAGAGCCATCCAGGACAGTGAATTCCAGTGAACAGTGCAAACACCTAAATGTTGTTCTGGTTTTGTCCTTTTGCTGGTCAGGATTTTTCATGTCTCCATACTATACCCTTCTCTTACATCTAGCTGACTTTTGGTTTTGCCAGAAAAGCTTTTCTCTCATTATTCAGACATGTCTGCAATGAATCTGGAAGCTGATGTGCAAATAAACAGCTCACCAGTTTTACTGGTGTGTAGTCACTGATTCTACACTACAATAAGTCTCAGTTCTTCCTTTCTGCAAAAGCACTTACAACTTGAAAAATCAGCAGCATAAAGTCTTTCCATGCTAAATATCAATTCTATGCATTGTCTGTCAGGTATTTGGCACTTCAGGAATGTAGGTTTATGATCATATCTCAATTGAAAATACAGAAACATGGGTATTTGGAAAAGTGAACGTCATTCCTGTGAAATGCCATCCCTGAAGGGGCAGTAAAGTAAGCACTCTGATCCAATCACTGCCATACTGGTTGTTCCTACCTGGACTTCCTAGGACTTTCACAGCTCCTTCTCCCATAGGCATGATCCTAGTGTCAGACACTGTTGAAAAACAAAGAAAAACTTTACAAGAGAAGGCAGCTGCAGAGCTGGCTTCCTTGCACCAAGCCCAGCTGGTGTGGTTAGGTCCTCCAGTCTTCCACATTTTTGCTAAGGAAACAACCCCTTTCTTCACTGCAAAGATACCCCACTATCTTCACTGTTTTGATTTCCACTGCTGTCTTTGTTTCAGTAGCACCTGCAGGCAGGCTAATGTCTGAGTGTGTGCTTATGTATGGGTGGCAAGGAACTTACTAAAGAATAGAGAGGTGAGTTGACTGGAAGCAAAGGGGCAGCAGGAAAAGTGGGTGAGAGGGGTGAATGTGGAAGAGCAATGTGAGGGAGAGGACTAACATATCACCTCTGAGCAGAGCAGAGGAGAAAACTGCATGCAATGTTCATGTCTGCTTTTGTTGTTATTTTAAATGTCGTTTTTACTGTCTTTCTATCTGAACAGAACACTAAAAATAATTATAGAAGAAAAAGCTCTTTCTTTAATTTCAGCTTTCACAAGTATTTGACAGTTGTGACAGTGTTTTCCTTCTCAAAGCATAACCCTAACACCATGGACTAGCAGGCTCTACAGCTGGTGAGGGGCAGCAATTCTCCTAGCTGTGGGTCTATGCAAGGAGCTGTAACAACCGTAACCTAGTGTGTAAATGCAGTGGATCCCATGTCCTCTTATTAAGTCAGTCACTGGTTTGGCCCCTGAGTTTTGACAGCCTGTGATCCTCCTTTCCATGCCATTCCTTGCTTCTCTACATGGGAATGAATCCACAGGCTGTAGTATTTTATCAGGGGCTCCTACTTGGCTCTGTCTGTGCCCTGAACAGAATGAGGCTGCTTTCCCTTGGAGGAGGCAAGCAATGGTTCTGGGACAGCATTCAAACAGCAGCATCTCCTAATCCCAGGCCAGCACCAAGGTTGGTGTTCCAAGACACTGTGCTGATATGCATGCATGGACCTGGGAGCAGTGCTGCTGAGCAGAGCACTTCTGGAAACTTGATGTCGTCTTACCCTAGTGACCTTTTTCTGGATTTTTTTCCCCCAAGGAATACACTCCATTTTCCTACCTTTCTCATAGGTCACATTGTGTAAAAGACTTGTAAAATCTTCATTTATCAGCACAGGTTCCGGGAGGTTAATGGATCGAAATGGGCTGCCCTGTAGAGGTGTAGGCACTGTCTGTGATCCATGATCATCCTTCTGTGCTCTTCTGTAGAAATACAAAGAATGAGACAGTTGGAGAGTATAAGTGCTACAGATAGAGCTCCTGCATTACAGCGATGGCAGGCACTAGTATCAGCACAGAGTAAGAAATAGGACAACTCCATCAGAGACCAGGAAAGGAGCCATCTTTGATGTGGTTCATGAACAGTGTTCTGGAAGTAACTTTCACAGGCTACAGGAGAAGGTTATTTCAGAACTGTTATTTTGCAGAGCATATTTCATCCAATTAAATGGCTTAATTAGCTATGGGGCTGGCCTAGATTTGCGAAGTGTTTGCCCCAAGGTTCAATCATCAATGGTCTGTCTTCAGAAGGAGGTTAATCAGTGTGAAAGTGGACAAGCTTTCCGCTCCATCACAGCAGCAGGGTGGCTAGAGCATCTAGTAATAATTAGTTCGGAAAGACATGTCCAACCAAGAAGAGATTAAGAAGTTAAGTTATAAGGAAATGAACATCACTGCTAATTAACACTTCCGGATCCCTGAATTTCAGGCCCTTACTTAGCTTTCACTTTCCGTGATTCCCGACGCTTCTCTTGCTGCAGCTGCTCAATTTTCTGTTGCATTTCCTCCTGCTTGGCACTGATTTCTTCAATCATTGATTTTGCATCGCTGAGCTCCTCCTGAGAAATAGGCAAAAGCTCATTTCTATCAGCCATAGCACAGTGTTGATGCTGGCTGGAGTGCACTGTTGGTTTTGTGATTAGATAGCTCATCCTTTGCAAGTCCTGTGTGTATAATACCTGACAAATTGCCAAATTGCAGGGCAATCCTTATTTCAATTACAGGCAACTCACCTGAGCCAGCCTGATATCACAGGGTTATGGCACTGGTGGAAGTGATTCCATCCACCACTAGTTGGAAGCACTTGGACTCCTGCTTTTATGGCATTTGGAGGTAGCCCTGAGGAAACAGTTCCCTTTGCAGTGCTTCAGCATATGTTGCACTTGATCCAGCTGTCAGTGTGATCACTCACATGTATAAGTTCTTGCCAGTCAGGCCATGGAGCTGCCTTTTTAGCCTGGTTTCCTAAGGAAATGAGGTGTTCTGTAACCTCTCTGTCAACACATCCTGACTCAGACGTAGAGATGTCTGCAGGTTTCATCAATGTGAGCAGCAGGGTGGATGAGAGATATTCAAAAGTTTCTTTTAAAATGAAAGAGAGGGACTTTCCCAAAGCAAGAATGTGGCTTCACTGGAAGATTAAAGTTTGGGCATGAGACAAAGGGAGAGCACTGCACCCTTGCTCCTCATGTTTCTTGCATAATTCCTTGTATCTGGATTTTGAAAAACCCTTTCTCAGCCACAACAATGTCCTAGAAATCCAACCTGCCTCTGCTGTGTACACTTACTAAGACCATAGGTCTCCTTTTGTCCAGTGACATCTGTCTCTCCCTAACACAGAGTCATTAATCAGCCCTTTTTAATTTCATAAGGCAAATGAGTCAGCACTTCCTCCCAAACATGTGAGAATGCAACTTCAAAAGGCATTAGCATTTTGTGTTAACTTCCTGCTCCCCAGCAGCTTTGGGTCCTGCAGCAAATGCAGCAGACCTGCCCAGGGAGCAGTATGGCACAGCAGCCTGTGAACAGGCCACATGCCCATTGCCTGTGCAGCCCAAAGCAAGGGCTGCTCTGCCCAGGGTAGCTGGCAGTGTTGCCTTGCGGCCCAGCTGGGAAGCTAAGCAGGGCAGGGAATGGGTTATGGGTGCTTTGGAATAGTCGGAACAGGCACAACGCCAGAGGAAGTGCACCAGATCTAGCTGAAACAATTGCCAGCTACTTTTCTTTGCAAGCAAGAAGGACTGGTGGAGGCAGAGGAGTATCACTGGAGCTATTGTGGTAGACATGCAGCCACACTGCAGGTCAGCACTCCTACCTTGAACGTGTTGAGGGAATTCTTCATCTCAGCCACTTTCTCTTCCATGGCACAGCGGCAGCTCTTGACTTTCTCCTCCAGGGCGTACTCGCCATGCTGGATCCGTGATAGCTCCTGCATTGCTTCTGTGAAACCCGCCTTCAACTCAGAGGCTAATGCCTGCAACTGGAGGAACCATAGACACACGAGATCAGTCTCTCCTCCCAGATATAAGTGGCTGTGTCCCTGTGAGTCACGCATGATTTAGAGTGGCAGGAAGGCTGGGGCAAAACCATACTTTAAGGTGCAGTCCTTGTTCCCCCTCTGCTGTCATGGTTGGGGATATGGTGGATTGAGGGGATTTCCCCCAGCTGCAGCCCCATTACAAAGTAGGAGGTGACTGGGAAGTCAGCATGCCCCTTTTTTTAGATTTATTTTTTCCAGGCTTCCTGGTAGTTTGCAGCCTGTCAGTCTGTAGAAAAGGACAACATCAAACATTCCAAGAAGGTTTGCAGCCAGATTATCAATCCCCAAATCATCTGAGCAATCAAGAACACATCCATTTTTGAGCAAGTCCTCCTCCCCACTGTGTTTGTGGAGCTGGTGCTCTCCCCAGACAGGTGTAGCACCTGCTTGCTTCCCAAGGGCTGTGGATAAGCTGAGTCCTTGGCCAGTGGGCCCTTTCCAGAGAATGAGGCAGCTCTTTAACACCTAACGGGGTGCAAGTGGGAGGTTTCCTCTGGTATATAATGCCCACTCTCTATTTTCTGTCCCTGGAGCCCCTAGTGCTGCTGGAAGAGCTCACAACCCAAGCTGGAGGCAGCTGGTTGATAGCTGGGTGAAGCAGGAGGCAGATCGGGCAAGCCAGGATGGCACAGCGAGCAGACAAGGCAGGTGTGGAGGTGGGTGGGAAGTGAAGGGAGGTGGGTGGCCTCAGAGGGCTAAGCAGGGACACCCTCTTTGGGGGCAACTTGGGCTGGAGACCCTGAACTCTGCCCCCGTGCTGTGAGCCAGGTGCTCGCTTTGCTGACATGAAGCCCACAGTGAGGTCGCGGCCCAAGGTGCTTCAGTACCAGTGGTTTTTACCTTTACAACAGAAATGCGGCCTAACATCTGGTTATAAACTGAGTCCAAAACTGGCGCACTGATGGTAAGAGCACAGCCACCCCGGGGAACTCAGGCGCTTGAGTCCTGTAAATGGAGGAGAGATGGCTTCCGATACCTCAGGGCAATGGCATGCACTATCCTCCTCTGACCACAACTTTGCAGAGGACATCTGCCTGACATCCCCATTCCTATCCCAGTGTTTACCCCACAGTACCCAGTCTGGTCTGGCTGGACACACATTCCCAGAGCTGCCTGGGTAGGGAGAACAGGACTCCTAGGAGCTGGGTCAGTGCAGAGGGAAGCAGGAGGCTGAGAACTGATTCCCTTCTCAGGCAGGCAACCCTAAGTCCCCAAGCCAGTTGGAGCTACAGACCCCTTGTTTCATCCTCTTCATCAGCTCTTTCTGGTCACAGAGAACACAGGGATGTCACAGAAAATGCCACTTTGTGACCTGTGAGTGTAGCATAGAGGTTTAGTGGGGCTGCTTAGGGCCATGGTTGCTTGGGGAGGCAAAGACCATTCTGCTTCTGATAGCTCAGATTAAGAGGGTGTCACAGCTACAACCCTTGCTAGCAGTGGAGCATTCTGGAAGCTGGCACTTGAGACAACAATATCTGGGAAGACCAAGCCAAGATGAAATGCTTCTGATTACAAGCCTGAGCCATATCCTCCTTGGATGCTTCCAGAAAGGGGGTAAAATACACAGAAGCTTTGTGAATGGTAGAAGGTGGGAGCCATCACTCACCTAGAGGTTTCACAACCAAAAACCATTAGGTATCAGCAGAAGTCAGCACAAAGGGACCACTGCAGAGATTTTTGTGTCAATGTGCACCAAAATGCTCTATGAAAGCAGAGTTCAAGACAGCCAAAAGAAAGATTTGGATTAGATGCTAGACTAAACTATCCTCTGCACCTAAGATCAAACACTTCCTATTTTGGGGTTCACTAGTGGCCAGTATCTGCTTTTGCAGTTACTGTGCTCACTCGATTTCTTTGTGTCCTCTTTCTTGTGTCTGTCTTTCTCTTCTCAGTACTCCAGACCCCAGCATGGATCAATACCACCCAGTACCTCCTTCCTCAACCCCATGAACCTTGTGGTGGCTCTTTCAAGCTCTGAAATGCAGCCAGTAACACCAGTCAGCCACATCTGCCAAGGTTTGTATGGCTGGACATGAATTATTGTAACCTTGACAACTCCCTCCTCTGCCATCCTCTCTGCACAGAGCATGGAAAGAAAACACAAACAGCCTGGTGGCACTGGACGCAAGTTTGATCCAAAACTGAGCAGAGTGGTGGTGCAGGAATAATACATTATCTTTGAACTCCTGCCAAGCATGGCATTGCTCTTGAGCTGTGGATTTCAGCTTGAGCTCATGTCTAATGACACGCTGCACAGAATCCTCCTTGAAATCTCATGGGCTGTTAAAATAGATGGAAGCCATTGAAGCATCAGCTCATGCTCATGTCTTGCCCAAGCAATTATGCCAACAGGACAGGACATTTCACAGCTTTGTGAACCCCAGGAAAATCAAGCCAATTCAGGGTTTCCAAAGTGAAGCATGTACCATTATTACCATAGAAACTTGACAACAGTTTAACAGTCATGTTAAACTGTTCCCTGGCTCACCTGTTAATGGGAGTAAACACACACCTTAACTTTTCAGTTGTGGAAGTTAAGCAAGACACCATCACCAACACACTTGCTGCCTAGGGGATAATTTAATCTACTTGGTCAAGGGGAGTCCTTAGAACCTGTCCAAGAACTGTTAAAAAGAGCACTTAGACTACTAAACAATTCAGTATGAGACTCACATTTCAGCCCCACCTGCCCTTGAAGTGTGGCCCTCAAACCTGATCAAAGAGTGTGGTGAGGGACCCAGTGCCATGTAGCTGTAGCAGGTTATGTCTTTTGGGGAGCTGTGACTCCCATTTTGCCTGTTGCCCTCATGTTTTTCACCTCTATATGGAAAAACCATGCAAACCTAGAAAAATCTCTAGCAAGGCCAAGCAACTCTGATGTGCTCTGTGGGTGGCTGCCCATGGGGATGTGAATGATTCTCCTCTTCTCTTTGCATGACTCTGATTAATAGGAGTGGAGAAGCAGTCATTTGTGACTGTGGCTTATCCTCCAGCCCAATAAGAATATGAACTCTCAGTCAAAGTCTACCTGAAGCAAATATGTCCCAATGTGAAATGGGCAGCTGTGACCATGTGGAGGAAGCAATGGTGGCAAGTGCAGAAGGGTGAGGTTGGAAGACACACAAAGGACATTTCATTGGAGCTACCTGCTTCACAGCTGGGGTCTGTGCAGAGCAGCAGGTGTGCATGCCATTCCCAGCACACTTTCCCACCAGCTTTCCCTGAATGTTCGGTCCACTGTGCTGGGCCCTTCAGCGACCCAGTCACAGCTCCAGCTTGAAACTGTCTGGATGGGAAAGGAGGATGAGACAAGAGAAGCACTAAGTAACTGAAAGCAGTGCATTCTCCACTTGCCACAGTGTACTTGGGAGCAATTACAGGTATCTCTGTTGCAACAGTGGCAAGAGAGGTCTCAAAATAGTTGGAGTTTCCCATCAGAAATGTTTCTTTTTCAGAGTACAGTTCTCTGTTGAACCAGACCAAGGTTTAAAGTGCTCAAAACTGTTGTTTCCTGCAGAGTAGAACTGCAAAGGAAACGTCACTGTGGAAGCACAGAAATGGCCTCTTACAGGAACAGTACTTCTAGAGCTGAGGTACAGACAATCTTGTTGCATCCACAGGAGCTAATTGCAGCAAGAACATCAACTCAAAGAACATCTGCAGAGCTCTGGAAGTCCTGATCACCTTGAGCCAACATGCGCTCAAATGTGCCATCCAGGATCCCAGCTGGGGACCCAGAGACACCAAGACTCAGTAGTTGGCCAGCCTGTCTGCTCTGGATTATCAAGTAAGAAGAGCACACCAAGTCCAAGGAGTTGTGAGACTGCCAGGACAACCTAGAGCCCCCCACAGGAGATTTGCCCCCCTGCTTGGGAAGACAGCCTGGCCCCATGTCAGTCATCACATTCTTGCTCCTAGGACAGTTTGGTGAAAACTCATCAGAGCTCAGCCATGAAGTCTCCCTCTGGCCCAGTGAATTGACATTGTCTAATTGGTGCTAATGAAGCCAGCTAGTTAGTTAGCTGAGCTCACAAATTACCTGTCTAAGCACAACTGGATGTGAGCAGAGACATTTTACTGGAATGTCTTTTAAGATGAGGCCCAAGTTGTGATATCTAAGACAATCATTCATGCACTGTGCCACATTCCTTGGCAGTGTCAGGATTTTTACTTCCACTTAATGTAGATTTTTATGTCACTGATTCTTTAAAGTTTTTGAGTTATTTAGGACATTTTGCTCATCTTTACCTGGGAAATCTGTGTTGCAGGGGTACTCACAGGCACACTTTCTGTCTCTCCTGTGGGAACAAAGAACTTCAGTCAATTAAAATGACTTATTATAATTGCTATAAATAACTGAAACAGAAGGTTTGAGGTATCTCCTGAGGTACAAATCAGCTTCAAAGGACTCAAGTTTTACTTTAAGAGATGTGAACACCATATGATTTGTAAAATAAACTGCAATTATAGAACAGGAATAGCTCACCTAAATCAGACATTAAAGTCACCTCATTTGCTCTCCTCTACCTGCCCAAACCTGATCACTGTGAGGAGGTGAGTAACTTTGTATGTGCAGCTAGAACTAAACACCTGCCTGTGCAGTCCAGTTCTGGGTACCAGCCTTAAATAACATGTTGATATTTTTTCCCTGTGAAGAATTAGTGGTCCATCTCTGTTCTGAAATTGTGAATTCTGTTCTGTACTGTGTTGATATGTGTTTCAATTATCTTCACAAAAGCCTTATCTATATCATCATTCCTAGATTTTTATGGCATTGTGGTCCCACCTGACCATGTACTATAGTGCTAGACTTGACTTTTCTGAAACAGCCTTAGCCCATGGAGGAGTTTCTAACTGTTTTGAACACTGCAGAGACAGTGCATTAATGGGTTCTTGACTGAAACCAAGCTTTCTTCTTCTAACACTACCTCTCCTGTGCCAAAACCTTCAATTATCCAACAGAGATTATCACTAATTGTGCCACCATTGCACTTGGAGGTAACTTGTTGCAACCTATATCAGGCTCTCAAAAAACACCATGACACCTAGTTCCTCATCTGGACTACCTCACCTTGGTAATGCCACTTTGTGACATGGGATTTCTCCTGCCTCCAAGAATTTGCTCCTCTGCTGTCAGTCACAAACATGATTCCCTGCCCAACTGTAGGGACAACCTAGTGCTGTTGGCAGATGTTCAGTGCCCTATCCTCCTGAGCCTCTGAGACCTCACAAATTCAGTCCCGTGGAGGCTTGAAAAGACTTCAGAGAGGACCCTACTCAGTCAACCAGTACATGAAGTGAAAAGCTGAGGCCTGGAAGAAAGAGCTTGACAAGCCACAGGTATGTTCTGTTTCTGTTACCCCTGAGGTGGTATATGAGTTACTGGCAAGAGCACCTACAAACTGGCCCAGTTCTGGTCTCTAGGATTTGCCCTGAATCAGAGGAATGTGAGTGGACTCCCCAGTAACTTGCGGTAGTGAGAGGCAGAGGAGGAGGTGCCATATGCCCCTCTCTAACACTTCCTTGCTGTGCTGGCTGGTTTTACAACCATCAGGTTGTGTAGCAGGGTCAGACACTGACCCTCTGGAGAATATCCTGACCTTCCTCCTGCAGAAAACATGAGGCAGCAGGCTGATTGGGAGAAGTAACCATGGTCCCAGACTGACAGCTGTTTGGGGTTAACTCATCAGCCAGCATGCACCAAGTCTTGCACCAAGCAGAAATGGTTTCAAACTAAAAGAGGTGAGATTTAGGTTAGATCTTGGGAAGAAATCCCTCCCTGTGAAGGTGCTGAGGCACTGGAACAGGTTGCCCAGGGAAGCTGTGGCTGCTCCATCCCTGGAAGTGTTCAAGGCTAGGTTGGATGGGGCTCTGGGCAACCTGGTCTGGTGAGAGGCATACCTGCCCATGGCAGGGGGGTGGGATTCTATGATTTTATGATCCCAAGTCACAATTTTCATCATCTGAATGACAATTACTTTCATTTTAGTTTCTTAATACCACAGTACAAAACAGATGCTGAGAAGACAAGAGATGCTGGTTTTGCGAATTGGTGGGCATATTAAGTGCTGAGCAAAGTGGGTTCAAGGTAAGAGAAGGGAGTGACTTCCTACATTGCACATGACATTACAGCAAGATTTTGATACAGATCAGTCTGCAATGTCCTTGGGCACATGAAAAATGAGGAACTGCTCCTAAACATGACCAGAAGAGGGGAGAAGATCCCTCCTACTGTGGTTTTGCCTCATGCCTTTGCCATGAGCATGAGCAGAAGCACTCTCTCTGCCTGCTCTCAGTCAAACTCAGACCACTTCCATAAAGTCAGTACTAAGAGCTGGAGCAGAGGAGGAGGCTTGTCACAGCTGCCTGTGTGAAGAAAGGGGCTTCGTGCTTATCTCCCAGTTTCTGCAGTGATCATCTGCAAGCCACAAGGGGTATAGCAATTAATTGGAAAAAAAAATCCCAGAGTTAATTTCCTTTTCAGCCTGTTGTAATGCAGGGACATAGGTACACAGATCTAATTTAGTCAAATTAGAATAATAATAATGAATACATTAACACTTCCACTGCCTATGCCATGAATTAATATTGGCACCATCAAGCATCTTTTAAGAGGGAATAAGGTGGTCCAGGCTGTCTCCTGAGCTGACAGCTATGAGCTCTCCTAAAGCTCCCCTTGCTCCTCATAGTTTCAGGGGTTCCTCAGCATATGGACACAGTCACCTCTGAGGTGGCAAGGCATAACACAATGCTGCAAGGGTATTGGGGTGGAAAGCAAGCTTTCTTAAAACCTGAAGCCCCCAAGCTTTGCAGGCTTTGTAGATGTGCTGCTGACTTGTAGATGTGTAGCAGGACCAGTCATATGCAGGCAGTGAGGCCTGGGTTCATCTTGTCAGGACTGGTGCAGAAGTCTGGATCGTGGCACTGGCACAAGAAAAACCAATTGCATGATGGGGAGAGGAGCAGATCCTTATCACTGTGCCCTTGTGTAAGATGTAGCTTTTGACAGAGGTCTCTACATCTCAGGGCAGAGGTGGTTCCAAGATAAGAGAATTGAATGATTTCCTGTGTTGGACATTATATGTGCTGTGGGATTATTTTCCAGAGGAAAAAGGAGGTGTTTCTAAAATAAGAAACAGAAACATTAAAACCCCAAGTACTTCTTTGAAACTAAAAGAAGAGAACATTTCTCCACATCTGTTGCGGCCATGAGGCTCTCAGAGGGCTAACTGGCAGCTGCTGATGTACAAAAGCAGGTTTCCCAAGACCTCACTGTCTTTCAAACTGTCAAGTGAAATAAGAGAATGCTTTACCTTCTTGTTTGTTTAAGTCCATGGCTGCTATAGGGTGTGTGTCCTTGCAGGGACTCCTGTCCTCATTGGAGGGTTCTGGCTGGTCACTGGGAACATTCCATGGCTTAAGGCTGCCCACATGCGAGCCCTGTGATGGATGGGTCAGCTGCTCTGAACCCTGAATGCAGAAAGATGCAGAAAGCAATGATGCTCAAAGTTCAGAAAACAGAGGGGGGAGGAGGGATCTGAGAGGGGATGAGCCATCCCAAAGGTCTGGTTGAGTTCACAATGCTTCCACAAGCAGATCAGGCACTGGTACAAGTACTTCCCTTCCAGCCCAAGGCTACTTGTATTTAGTGGACAGGTGAAGAAGAGTTACCATGTAATCCCACAGAGACTGTTTGCTCATAAAGATGCTTCCTGTACAAGCACAGAATCAAAACTGCAGGACTGCAGTGCTCCCAGGAAGAAGTTCTCTTACCTAGGAAACCAAGTTAAGGTTTCATTTGCTGCAGCTCTTGTTCATGGCAATAGATCCTTTCCTTGAGTCTGTGAGAAGAACCTAACTGCTTGGTCTATAACCTCCATTAAGCAGCAGATGACTGTAGGACCTTCCCTCAAAAGCCTTCCTCTCTCCAGCTTGAACAAACACAACTTGCTCAGTCCCTGCTGTGCTGTGTGCTCTATCCCTCCTGAGCAGGAGTTAACTCGTTTTCTGACAGAACAGCAAGTATGTTTTTGCTTCTGAAACTTTATAGCCTGCCTTCAGGATTTTATAATTCTGCTGTATGCTTGCTGAATTGTTGTGGGGAATCCTGACTCTCCAGTGTGAATAAAACATTCATACCTCTGGCCTTCCTAGGGCAGAGTGACCATAACCTGCCAGTGTGGAAGCACACAGACAGTAGAAGCTGTAACCCACACTGCTGCTCAGCTTTAAACAGAAGTTGGGACCACCACGCCTGAGGACACAGTGTACAAACAGGTTGCAGTGGCACCCACAGTAAGGAAAAGGCAGAACTGAAGCATAATTACGATGCACCAGGTGTTCTCAACTTCCACTGTTAGACTGGCTCCTCCCAAACATCTGAGACCTCAGAATGCCAGTGTGTGTTGATCCCTATGCTCTTCAGCAGGTCCTCTCACCCAGCAGATCACCAGGCCCATGCTGTCTGTCTCACAGACAGGGATTTAGAGTGAAGGACAACATATGGACAGCATCTGTGGCTATTCTCCACTAGCACATGGAAAAGTGCAGTTGTTGTGAGGGATGATGCACCTAACAGGACAATCTCATAGGGTGGCTTTCCCTGCTCTGCTATGCTACAGGTGATAACGTGAAATGTTTTAGGTCCAGTTCAAACAAAGAGGATGGTCTGATATGGAACAAAATAACCCAGTAAGATTCTAATGAGAGAACTTGCAGAAGAAAGGCTTGATGGAGGATGTGTCTTTGCCCTGTTACCATCTTCTGTCCTTGTGCACTTTTGATTCAGGGCCATGTCCAGCTAGAAGGAAGCCCTATGCTGTTGTATCTTATCTCTAGGGTTATGAAAACACTGTGAGTTCCTGGTATCAGAAGTATGTCTTTTGTTAAAGGGGGCATTCCAAACATCACCTGTACATCACGTTTATGCAAACAAGGACAACAAGCACAGTGTCTGTCCTCTTCAGAGCTCAGGAATGAGGTTTAAAACTGGGACACCAGGGATGCCACCATGCTGACCTGCTTCCAGGCACCACCGAAGCTCTGATATACAACTACACTAAAAATTAGGTTGACCTAAGTTAAATGGGTCCAGAAAATGTTCCTCATTTTACCAGAGTCACTGTCTTTTGTGTGTCCTCTAGCTGCAGTTCCCTGAGACACCCCTCATTCTTCATTGCGTGAAATAACTGCATTACACTGGTTACTTCCCAGTATGTAGGGCTCACTGCTGGACTCCTTAGATGTATGGCATTGCCCACCTCTCCCTGATTCTTCAGAATGGCCAAATATATGATGCAAAACTAGTCAGTCCTTCCTGGTTGCTAAAATAAACTAAACGTACCCCTCACCACGTTTTGGAATAAGTGCTTGTCCCCTTACTCCCCAACTGCCAGATGGGGAAGCTGTCCTCATCAGCAACAAGGGTTTCAGTCAGCCTGAGTGGGCGTTTGGCTTGTTCTTGAAGAGTGCCAAAAGGGGTTGGGAAATAGGTCTGTCATAGAATGATAGAATGGCTAGGGTTGGAAGGGACATTAAAGATCATCTAGTTCCAACCACCCTGCATAGGCTGTGACACCTTCACTAGATTAGGTTACTCAGGGTCTCATCCAGCCTGGCCTTGAACACTTCCAGGGATGGGGCAGCCACAGCTTCCTTGGGCAACCTGTTCCAGCATCTTACCACTCTCACAGGAAAGAATTGTTTCCTATGTCCAACCTCAGTCTCCCCTTGTCAAGTCTGTAACCCTTTCCCCTTGTCCTTTTACTAAGCACCTGTGTAAAAAGCCCTAACCCAGCTTTCTTGAAAGGCCTCCTTCATATATTGGAAAGCTGCTATAAGGTCACCTTGGAGCCTCCTCTTCTCCAGGCTGAACAATCCCATCTTGCTTAGCCTGTCCTCACACAGAAGGTGCTCCGATCCTCTGATCATTTTAGTTGCTCTCCTCTAGGCCATAAGACCCTGGATGCAGGGTGCTTGATCAAATCCTGCCTTTTCTGGCACCAAACAAGTCATAATATTCCTGCAGGTGAGTGAGAACACTTGCATGTCTCTAGTCCAATTCCCCACTCAGATCAAGGACAAACTTCAAACTAGATCAGGTTCCTCAGTGCTGTATCCAGCTCAGGTCTGAGTATTTCCCTCACTGGAATCCTTGCAGCCTCTTTGAGCCCTTCAGTACCCTGGGGAAGGTTATATGACTATACATAGTCATGGTTTCCCTTTGATACATCTTGTGTCCTTTGACTGAACCTCTGGGAAGAACCTAGACTCTCTCTCCTTTATGACCTCCTCAAGGTAGTTAAAAGCCACAAGAGGCTGTCCCCCATTCACTTTATGTTCTTAGCACTGAGTAAGCCACGCTCCTTTAACTCTTCCCTATATGCCCCTACAGGAGCGTGTTAACAGTACAGCAAGAACCTCTGATGGTTCTGTCCTAAAACACTATCTGGCATACCCCCACAGCCAGTCCAGGGTTTGCCAGACATGCCAGCCCACCACAGGGCAGTTTCTTCATCAATAACACGTCCTATGCAAGGTGACTCAGTCACATGAAGCCACGAGCAGATTGTCTTGGCCTGCAACCCAAGCCCAAGGTACATTTGCTTTAGGGACAAGAAATGGCAAAGATGTGGTGGTTTCTTCAGACCTGAGCACTGAGACTCATTTACTCTCCTGCATCAACAATCAAGCCAGAACATCATCTCTAGAGTAAAGACCAGATAACAATTTCAGGGTGTTAAAGCCACCAGATTCATCAACCGTGGAAGGATTTTCCCCTTTAGTCTCTGTCTTTTTTCTAGCAGTCAAATCCAAGATCCATAGCCAAATGCAGCCTTTTCCATAAATGATCACCATGATCTTGGCCACTGGTGTCCAGGAAAGTCTACTGCCCTGGTCCCTGCATGAGCAGCTGGTGCTGCAGACCCCTCCCCAGAACAGAGCAGGCAGCACATGAAAGTTAACAGAGCCTATGCCAGCACCAGCTTCCCATGAGATACCCAAGGGAGAAGGAATGGATGGATGGATGGAGGGAGGGATGGATGGGGGGCAGTGGGTTGCTTTCTTTAGCTATGCCCCAAGCACAGGACGGAACCGTGGAGCAAGGTACTAAGTCAGCACCAGGGTGGGATTCCCACAAAAAACTCTGTGGAACAGAGAGAAGTCCAACAACCTTTGCTACATTTGTGCCACGGAATGGCACAACTGGGAGAAGCAATCTGTGCAGAGGATCACTTTCAACAATCCCAGCTGAATACCCCAAGCATCTGCATGCAATCAGGAATAGTTCAGAAATACAGTTACAGCCTGGCTGGTCGGACAGCAGCAACTTTTTGTTTGCCTTTCTGTCCTATTCTGCTCCTGAAATCATGGCATGGGTAGCAGTGCAGTGCAGGGGAATCCACATCACTGCTTCAGCTGTTAAATATCCACAGTTCTAAATAAACAACTGGGATTTTTCAGTGACTGTCAGTCCTGCCAGATGAGATTGCCTTGCTTGGATAACAGCCCCCAGTCCTCTAAAGGGTGTAAAAACTTCATGATTTTCTCTCATCCCTCTCAGGCTTTGTCTCCAGCTAACTCTGACAAGGTCATCATTCAGATATTTCAACTCAGCATCAGACCTCAATTCAGCTCTTAAAATCTAAGAGCAAAAGAATGCCCCTTTAACCTGGTACTTTAGAGATCTCACCATTAGTGCAGCCACACAACATTCTGTACCACAATAAGAAACTAGATCTCCACTCACAGTCTTAGAAGAAACCCTCTGAAAATACCTTTGGCCTCTGAAGATGCAAAATACTGTAAATCCCATCCTGTGTGCTGCACATGCAATACTAAATAGCTACAGCTCACACTCTTTTCAGTAATATGAAATGGTATTACTAATCCTACCCTTCCAAGTAAATTTCAGACTTACCCTAGCCTAGTGGAGGCTCCTTCAGCACTGGCAGTTGCTAGAGTTGGGAATTAGCACTGTGCAAGAAAGCAGAGAGAGAGAGAGAGGGAGAGGAGCGCAGTGTTTCACGGGATGGGACTGTCACATGCCAATCACAGATCTGAACCATCAGCACAACAAATACCTCCTAGTTACATAACCTGCAGGGCACATCCTTGCAGACCCAAGGAAAACTGGGACTGTGCGCCTGGGAGAAGATTATACAGACTACATTAATTTTGTATTAGAATTGTACACTACTGTGAAGGGAAGGTTAGTAGTCCGGTGGAGTGATGAACAGAGGAGGCCACATGGTGAGAAACAGGTACTGAGATCATCTCTGCTACTGCACAAGCTCAGAGGTTCTGAGGTACCTCCTGTAGCACCCAAGAAAGGCAGCTGAGGAGCATGAGAAAGAGCAGCCTCCCTCCCTGCTTTCTTAGATACCCCTGGTCTCCTAACATGCATGGCCTCACTAGGGATACCAGGCCCAAGAGGGCTCCTCTTCTTTCATTTCTTCACTAAGGTCTTGCAAGGCTTTTTTGTCCAAAGGCTGTTAAGAAAATGTGGGGAGAATCCAGGTAACTCCAGGCCAGGAGTGTCAGAAAAAGGTTTGAGCCAGTCCAGTGAGTTTCTCTGCATTGTAAGAACAGGGATAGGAAGAGGAGGAGTAACAAATAGGCAAGCTAATTTCTCCCTGAAAGACACAGATCTGCTTCAAAGACATCCTCCAGTCACAAACCCTGAAATGTCACTCCCCAGCCTAGCTCAGTGTAGTAGCTGTACAGTGCAGGTAAGTGGTGATGGGAGCCCTAGTGTTCATAGATCAAGAGAACAGAACCTTTGTGGAAGACGCTGCTTCCTGGAGTGTTTTTGGTAGTTGCCTTTGCTATTTTAGAGCTGGCTATTTCAGGAGTAAAAACACACAAAGCTGAAGAAAAAATGGTAATTCTGAAAGAATCTGCACTTTGGTGGGTGAATGTATGATGCATGTGAATTCAACAGACAGCTTAAGCTAGGAAAGATTTGTTTGTTTGTTTGTTTGTTTGTTGTAATAAATAAAAAGGAAATCACGTCGCTTCACAAATTTAGGAGCAAAACATTTCAAATAGAGATTTCCTTGCAGCTTTAAGAAAAAGGGCTGATAGGTGATTTATTGACAAATGATCCATGAGCTGCCTGGTATGTTACAGTTTGCCAATAGTGTGCTGGTCTTCATTGTGCAAATCAGCTACAGAGCTCAGGACTCTTCTTTATCCTGGTGAATGAGGCGCACCTGAAGGAACAGCATTTGTACATCACGACTACAAATGAAGCAAAGGACAGGTATTTATGAAAACACTGTTAAACATCTAGCAAGTAAAGACAATACACTTTTTTTCCTGACACCTCCAGTATATTGTGGTGGGTTTTTTTAAACTAAAAATCAACCATTTAATTCACAATGCAGAGACTTTCGATGACCAAATGAAAAAAAAAAAAAAAGAAATAGATTTTTCATCTTTCTCATGGGAAAAGAGCAATGATCTGTACTACCCTGTGCACTTTTCGTTCCCAGACAAAACCAGCTTTGGTGCATGGCAGAGGTTCATCCTTGAGCAGGCTCATACCAGAAGACTAACCATGGCTCAGATGCACCTGCTCTCTGCCCTGACCCCACAGTGAAACACCTGATTTAGGGTAAACTTGATAATACAAGCACTGCATTTACAAAAGCTTGTGGTGGTAAGGTTTGTTTTCTGGAGAACGTGACACGGTGAGCAGAAATTAGGCTTATTTGCTGATTATAGGATCATAGAATCATTA
>VZRI01004426.1:0-33712 GCA_013397515.1 Upupa epops
TTATTATTTTAGTCATTTTATAGACAGCTGGACGTTGACTCGACTGATAAACTACTTCGTGAAGCTGGGGTTCCGCGTTGCCTCGTACTAACGTCGGTGGGTTTTACTTCTCAAGTTTGCAGCTGTCCCCTAAGTTATTTACCCGCCCAATCTGCAGTGGGAACGGTCAGAGATGCTTTCCTGTAGCTGGTAGGGAGACGCAGCCGTTAGGTCACACGCACTCCTCTCCTATGGCGGTCACGCTTTGAGTCACATCCAGACGGGGTGATGGGCTGGACTTTGGTTCCGTGCAGTCTGGCTCTTGCGGTAGCGTTTGCGCCCTGTCACTGCAGGCCGGACCCTCCAGTCCCTGTCGCTATCAGCCACAGACGCTCCGTTTTGCTCGCTGGCCTTCAGCAGGCGACCGGCAACTGCTGCGCAATGTTCGTGGCATGGGAGCGGTACCGGTGCACGTGGATGGACTCCTACATCCACGCAGGACTCGAATCAGGTGTGGTTGACGTCTTGGACACTGAAAGCCTTGGACAGCGAACCGATCCCTTCTCAGCGAAGATGCTTAACTCACGGCACAGTGAAACAGAGCGCTGGGGGATGCACGGCTCGATTTCAAGTCTGTAAGTTTCGACAGCAGAATTACTTCACCCACTAGCCTGCATTTCGGGCGTTTGGCAGAGACGTGTGTGTTGTGCTGGTGTCCAGTCATGTTCCGCATCCTGCTCTGCTCTAAACGCAGAGTTCTCTGAACGGTTCATTTGGTAGGGTGGAAATCATCTTTGAAGGCCTTTTACTTCTTAAGCTCCCCCATCATAGATCGGCTGTTGTTACAACAGGACATCATCTCTGTGTCTGCCAGGCTTTGTTTGCAGCGCCCTAGGAAGCAGGCTTTGTGCTGAGTCCGCAGGGCAGGCAGACTTCGCCCCCCAACGCCCACTCTAGATTATCTCTACCTTCCACGTGAGGTCCTCACAGGGAAGGGTTCATCCTCTCCTTAGGCCGCTGGCAGTGTCAGTGCTGCCGCGCCCACGCCCTGCATTGGAAACCGCTTGTGACGCCAGGCCTCAAACTGCAGCGGAGCTCTGGGATGAAGAGGGATGGACTGGGCAGGTTGCAGGGCGTGCAGTGCCGTTCAGCAGCCGCAGCCATGCGAACGGCATCGGTACCTCCTGTGAAGATACCTTTTTCTGAGGTACTGAGCACCTCTTGACTGACACAGCTGGGTTTCAGCGGTGCAGGGCGCAGGAGAGCTGTTGTACAGCGTTACAGCAATGCCAGGAAACTCCATTCAAGCTCATTTAGTCTCCCAGGGGCCTGGAAGAGGTCTCCTGAGGTAGAAAATGCAATCTTTATGCCGTCGCCTCCCCTTCGTAACTGTTTAGGAGCTCCAGGCCACCCAGGTGTCTTTTCCTGAGCCCAAACAATGCGCTTTCCTGCATCGTAAATCCTCTCCACAGGAGCATGAACAGGGGCAATAAAAAGCACGACCTGCANGAGTGTTCGACAAACACTGCCTGTCCCCCCGTGCCCTTCAGGAGATGAACACGCAGCAGGGTTTGCTCCCCTTTGTGTCTGACTGCATCGTAAATCCTCTCTACAGGAGCATGAACGGGCAATAAAAAGCACGACCTGCAGCGCAGTGCCTTGCGTGTCCTCTCGGATTTACAACTGAGATGCACGCAGCAACCAGCCCGCAGCCTCTGGCAGATTCAGGCCTCACAGCTTGTTCTTCCCGAGCTCTGAAGGCAAATTTCAGCGCCTGCTAAGTCACTGTCTGCAGATAGGGCCTGGTAAGAGCAGGAGCCGGTGGCTCTACCTGCGTCCTGAATGGTAACCAGAACAGACTTGCAGGGAGCAGACTTGAATGTGCAGTGCTAGTTGCTTCTGCTGAGCTAGGAGGGCTTTTGGGTTAATGTGCCCTGGGGAAGGGGCCAAGTGCTGGAGGGCAGTGAGCAGGAGGTGAGTGGGGGACATGGCAGGGAAGGGTATTCCACGTGGTCACTGTGCAGAGAACTTTCCGCTTCTGGCGTTAGCGTTTGCGACCTGGGCGTTTTGCTTCACGAGCTGCGTTGTGAATCTCAGACCACTCCTTACATCCCTGTGTCCGCGCACGCTGCCCGTTCCCAGGCTCCTGCCGTCTCCGCAGCAGATACGAAACAAGGTCAGAGAGAATTAACCTTCCCGGGTCACGGCCGGCCAAGGTCAGGATGCCCTGATGTGTTTCAGTCTTAGGAACGGTGGGAGCAGATAAAGGGAAGGGGAGGCCAAAGGAAGCTTTGCTGTGTTTCTCTCTATCCCTCGCAGGGCTTTTAGCTGTCCTTCATCCCTCAGTCCTCACACTTTAGTTTCTGCAGCTACTCTTGTGCTTCTGGCATTAGGGCAGGCAGCGGTGCCAGAGAAGGAGCGACCTCTGGAAGAGGAAGATGCTCAGAACTGGCTCCTGTGCATCCCCTGTGCTGAGAGCAGAAGGGAGAGGCTGAGCCCGGGGATTCTTGCTCTGATTTTCAGGGATCTCTGCTGTGGTTGCCGAGCTGCTCTCAGAGACTCTGACTGTCAGTCCTAAGCTGGTGGTAAGAACAGAAAGCAGAAAGGGAGATTGTTTTCTGCAGGAGAGCTGAGCAGAGTGGTCTCCAGTGCTCGTGCAGACACACCTGAGGCACCTGCAGCCTTGGACTGTCCCAGCAGATGTCCAAGGGTTTTATTAAGTGCAAACAGAGTTCTTTTTGCCTTACAGAAAGCAGTCAAAATCCTGCGCCGGGGGAGTAGCTGGCTGAGGGTTTCGGTGTGCACAGCGCACGGGCGTGAACTTGCAGTAGCAGCCACACGACAGGTTCTTGCGGTCTTGTTTTTAAAGTCATTTGATTTCCTGGCTTCCTGTAGAATATTGTAATAATTCTGCTGTAAATACAATAAAATCACGGTTTGCTGAGACGGCCCCTGTGTTTCCGACGGAGAACCAGCACAAAACGTGAGCATTCTGGGTATGGGGACAGCTGACGACGTTTGAAACAACCGAGGGTGAAAAGCAGGGAGGGTGGTGCGAGTGTGCGGCTCCCTGACTGCGCCAGCCCCGTGCGGGAGGGCAGACGGCGCAGGTCTGAAGTGATGCTGTTTCCAGTGACCGCCCTGCCCAGGCGGTGGGGATTCTGCTTGTCCCTGGGTCCTCCATCACAACAGCCACCCTGCCACTCAGCTACAGGTGGAGGAACAAGGTGCTGCTGCTTGGCGGCAGAGACCTCCGGGGAGCAGGCTGGATTACGAAGCAGATGAGAGCCCTGCCAACACGACCCCCAGGCACAGCAGGTCGGCCCGAGCTCTTCGGGGTGGTTTCAGCCGTGGAGGCACAGCTGCTGGCTCCAACTGCCCGGCACACGCGCTGGGGTGGGCTTGAAGGGAGAATTAAAGGAAATGTCTGCAGGGCAGGGAGTAGAAATCACCCGGCAGGACGGGGGCTGCATTGGCAAACGCTGCTGTGCTCTGACTGCTGGTGGGTTCGATCAGAGCTCTGCTATTAATTCTCTGAAGTACTCGTGTGGGAAGGACACTCAAACCTGGCTTCACCACCCCTGTGAAGAAGCCGGTGGGTGTTTAAACCTGGGCTGAAGCCAGGCAGTTGGAGTAAATTTGGGGTTCTGCTAGAAAAATGAGCCAGCGCTTCAGCCAGTACCCAGAACTGAGGGAGCACCTACGTGTGCAGGGGGGTGGGTGCACGTGGCCCCAGGAACACCTGAGAGAGCCCAGGGGGTGGTCACACATGCGGTGACCAGGTGCTGTGTGAGGAGCTGCTCTGGACACCAGCTCTGCCAGAGAAGTACCTGACAACTCCAGGAGCTCTGCCTCCCTGCAGTGAGGCAGTGGCTGAGGCACACTGGGACAACGAGCAGTCACCTCTGCTGCTGGGAGTGGAAACCACAGGCCCCGTAGCAGCAGCTCAGCCCCAGTCTGGACCGTGTACCAGTGCCAAGCCACCACATTCACCAGCTGTGTCCGGCCACTGCCACAAGGAAGCTGGTACCCGCTGCCCCCCGTGACACCGATCAGGCAAGTGTGGGAGGGAAAACACTTTAATGGGGGGGTTTTCACTAGAAATGGGCTTTCCCCACTCTTTAAAAACCAGGGGGGAACACAAATACTTGGGTGAGGATGAACCAGTGACAGCTAAAAGTGCTTCAGTTTGGTCCCTGTGCATGTCAGTCCCACTGTGCTGCTATCAACAGGCATCACAAAGCAGATGCTGACCCAGGCTGCCTGCAAGCTGCATGCATAGGCTGCCCGAGCCCCTCCAGTAAGAGCTGCCCCCCGTTGCTGGACCTGAGTTAACGCGCACAGCACAGCAGAGCATTGGGCAACTGCTGAGCTGGCAGGGCATCCCTTCCCCAAGCAGGTAATGGGCTGGGGTGGTAGCGGTTGTTGACCCCAGGGGTCTGAAAGCTCTGCCCTGGGGAACATCAGCATCACCCTACAGCTGGTTCTGCCTGTACCCCATTAAGCAATGGCAGCTGGGCTGGGGGGTCACTGTTGTGACCCTTCCCAGAGACCCTCCAGCCCCGCTCCCACTCAGTACCACCAGCACCTGCTTCAGTACAACCTCCTGCTCAGGGCCAGCAGGACAGAGCTTGCAGAGATGAACCCCGGGTGTGGTGAGCAAGCTTAGGCTGAAGGGTTCTTACAGGTCCTGGGTGTGGGGAGGGGAGGGATGGGTTTCTTTCCCCCCTTTTAACTGGATAGTTGGCTGCTTGTTGACAAAAACAGCTCTTTCCATACAGGGGGGGATACAAGACACCCAGCCTGCCCTTGTCAGTCAGGGACACAAGCCTGGCACCACAGGGGCACTAAGCCAAACATCAGCAACAGGAGCAAATGCCCCTGCTGGGGCCGTGGAGGACACGATGAAGAGCCACTCCAGTCTCAGCAGAGACAGTGAGCTACCCCGTGGGAGTGGTGAGCTGGTCAGTGAGGACGAGCGAGCGCTAAGGCAGGGGAGATTCGGGCTAATTCTCTGGAGGGTGCTGGGAATGCTGCCCGTTGCAGAGGGGAGCTCCCCTTCCCTCAGACCCCAACATTTCTTCTTTTTCTTCTGCCCACGTACATTTGTTCCCCTGGGGACAAGAAAGGCAAGCAGAGGGTTACTTCAAAGGGCAGCGGAGTCATCAAAACACAGCAGACCCGAAACAAATGGGGTCATGTGGCTTCTGGAGCAGTTCCCAGAGACAGGCAGTGCCTGGGGGACCCTTCCCGCTGAAAGGCAAACCCGGGGGTGGCAAACACTCGCACCTTTCTCTCCTTTCTCTCCTTTTGGTCCCCTGTGCCCGTGGCGGCCTGGCGGGCCCGCTGGTCCAGGGTCACCTGAAGGAGTAAGAAGAGCAAGTTGGCTCTTGAGCATGAGTGGCCCACGAGCAGGGACAGGAGGGAGGAAGGAAGACTGAATCAGGACGATGCTGGGACACTGAGCAGTCCTGTGCAGACTGCCTGCCTCTGTGGGCACAGGGGGACACAGCTTGAGAGCACAGGATGGCCAACATTACCTTTGGGTCCAGGATAACCCCTCTCGCCCTTTTCACCGGGTGGCCCCTGGATGGCACCGTATGCTGGAGAGGGAAACAGGAGAGGATGAGTGAGTGGGACAAACCACTTGCCAAAGGCTCTGCTTTCACTCAACGAAGCAGCAGGTCACACAGGAAGGCTTTTTCTCTAGGGTAGATGGGATGAGACCGACTAAGAGCACGCTTTTAATACAAGTCCCAGTGACAGGCCATGCTCTCAAATCACCAGCCCTCTGCCACCCTCTCTGGGTGTCCTGGCGGTCACCAGGGCTGGAGCTGGCCCACGTGCTGGGAGGGGAACTTGAGAACAGAGTGAGCAGCTGGCTCGTGCTGCTCTACATGTGCCAGCCCAGCCACACAGGCCCCAGGGGTCACAGGCAGGATGAGACTGCACCTCCCCAAGGAGCAAGGAAGGGAATGGAAAGATGATCTGGCTCCCGCTTTGTATCCTGCCTGTATTTCTGCAGCACACAAAGATGAAAAGATCACTGTCTACGAGAGGCTGGAGAGATCTCTCCTGCATGAGTCACAAACACCAAGTCGACATGTCACTTACTTTTAAAGAAGTCCATGAGGTCCTCAGTGACATTGCCATAGGCTGCAAAGACCCTGCTGACACCAGGGGGACCGGGAGGACCTGGGGGACCTGCGGGTCCCTGTGCGGTGTAAGACATCAGGTCCTGGAGAATACCTTGGCCTGAGGAATTGAAGATGTTTTTTGAAAGGAGTCTGGGAGACTGTGGGGGGATAATGAGGCAGGAGGGTGCAAGGGAGAGCTGTAGGCAGTAGGAAGGGTGTGGGGGAGTGAAGAGCGTGACACCAGCCACAGCGTTAGGAACTGTGGGCTGGGCCAGGGGAGTAGGACAAGCAGGTGTTTCACTCACGTTGCAGGCTCTCTGACACACGCAGTGCCAACTCATTGTAATCCAGAGAACCCGTGAAGGAGCTGCTGTAGGATCTGCTTGAACCTGCTGATCTACTGTGCACCTCCTCCTCTGTCAGCAACCCATCGAAAGATCTGTCACTGCCCACAGTGGCGTCGTAAAAGCCATCGCTGCCCACTGAGGCACTGTAGGACGACATGCTGCTCACGGAGCTGCCAGTGCCCACTGATCCCCCATGGGATCCCTCAGCACCAAGGGATCCTCCATGCAACCGCTCAGAAGCCCGGAGCCCTTGGTAGGATGAAGACATCGAGCCAGCCACCAAGCCGCTATCTCCTTTGGGTCCCGGTGGTCCCCGTGGCCCAGGGGGCCCAGGTGGCCCTGAGATGTAGCTTCGAAATTCATCGCCTGCAAAATACAAGAGGGACAACTTCAGGGACACTGGATTCCCCTGGCTTGGCAGAGGTCCTCTGCTACCACCCAAAAGGTGGCTGTAGTGTGAAATCCTCTCCTACCAATCAGTGCAGTAACCCTCGTCCAGTGGGTGCCCTTTCTCATGTCAGCCTTGAACGCCTCACACGGGACAACACCCTCCCTGTTCTTGTCTCCCCCAGTTTTGGGTGTCCAATCCCAGAAAAATGCCCGAGGATTTTGCAGAAGGGTCCTCTCTTCTCAGGATGTCCTCAGCACCTCTGCCGAAACAGCCATTCTGTGACCCACCTCCCAGAAGTGAGGGGATCCCCGTGGCTTTGGGGGTGACCTGCCAGCAGGCGAGCTCAGACAGTGGTGCTTCACAACTGCCTCAGTGCTGCCCTTCAACCCCATCAGCATCCACTGTTCTCTAGGTGTTCAGAAAGAAAATGAAAGCCCTGCAGGTCACCTCGCTAGGGCCTCGCTGTTCAGCACAGGCCAGGGCAGGGGCAAGTGCCTGTGGAGATAAGGTACCAGTGCGGCCCCAGTTCAGGGAAGGCTCCTACAGAAGCTCTGGCTGCCGCAGTGCCAGCAGCCTTAAGAAGGCAAAGCGCAGCACAGAGTGTGTGCAGGGAGGATGGATGGATGGATGGCTTCCCCTAACTCTTTAGGTACTGAATCAGCTCGCTCCTGAACTCGTCGTTGTTGGTGATGTCAGCATAGGACAGGAGGCCGGTTCCTGAGAAGCCTGGTGGGCCAGGTGGGCCAGGAGGGCCGGGCGGACCCTGGACTCCAGAGAGGGAGGAATATCCCACACCTCAAGAGAAAGAGAGGAAGGATTATTTTCCAGCAGCGAGAAGACAAGGAAATCACACGGGGCTGGGGACCTTCCAGGTTAAAAAAGCTCCCACCCCAACCTGCACCCTTCCCCGCTCTTGCTGAGGAGGTATTGTGGAAGTGACTTCATTCCCCGTGGGAGTCACACCCCTGGGAAGTTTCATCTCAGTCTTCCCAGCACCCACAAACAGAACCTCCCTGCCAGCTGTGAGAAACACAAGTGCTTTACTTTGTAGGTAAGCAGAGATGTCTTCCAGAGAGGTGCCTGGTGACCCAGGGATCCCTGGGGGTCCTCGGGGCCCTGCAGGACCAGGTGGTCCAACAAGACCACTGAATTCAGAGTCTATAAGACACAAGAGAAGAAAAGGAGTCACAAAAGCCACCACAACCCCGATGCACCACCCCTCTCCAGCACCTCTGGGTGAAGCCTTTCTGCTGCACCACTTTGCTTCCCTGCACATAGATGTCACACTGGAGAGTCAGGAGATGCTGAGGAGGGTCAAGGTCCCTATTTTAAAGCATCTCTCTAAGAAGTGGCATAAGAAACTCCTTTATCACAGTACTGATGAGGCTGGAAAAGACCTTAAAGATCATCCAGTCCAACCTAAACCAAACCAAGTAAGACAAGTGGTTCCTCCAGGCCCATCCCCAAGACACCACCTTGCTGCTCTCCACAGGATCATGGCCATCTACCTACAGCCCCCTGCAGTCTGTGCAGGTCGTGGCAGAGCCCAGGAAGCCTGTGGTGCTGCTCGCTAAGGTAGTGGGCCCAGCAGAGGCTCAGTGAGGGTTGTCATTACAGGCAGAAAGGGGGAATTCTGCGCCTAAGCCTGTAACAAAGATCCCAGGGGTGTGCAGGGGCTACGGCAGGGGAGCACAGAAGCTGCCTTACTTCGCAGGTATGCTGCCAGCTCACTGTAACTGATACCAGGTGTCCCTGGAGGCCCAGGCGGTCCGGGGAGTCCAATGTTCAGCCCAGAACCTGCAAAACCAGATTGAAGAGTACACAGATCATCAGGGGTTGGAAGAGACCTCCAGGGGTCAACGAGTCTATCCCCTCTGCTCAAGCAGCATCGCAAAACTTCAGACAGGTTACAAAGAAATGCATCAGAGGGGTCTTAAAAGTCTGCAGAGAAGAGGACTCCACAACTTCCCTGGGCAGCCCACTGCAATGCTCAGTAACCCTTACAGTGAAGATGGTTTTCCTCATTGAGATGGAACTTCCTGTGCTCCAATTTACGCCCATTACCCCTTGTCCTATCACAGGGTGCAAGTGAAAAGAGACTGTCTCTTTCTTCTTGACACCCAGTCTCCATGTATTTACATACAGTCTCCTCATAATCTTCTCATCTCCAAGCTGCAAAGTCCCAGATCTTTCAATCTCTCCTCATAAGCCAAGTGCTTCAGTCCCTAATGGTTATTGAAGCAGGCTGTTAGAGTGTAAGCAGACAGGCAGAGCACGAGGGACTGCTGCACAGTGGAGTGCTCCCACCAGCAGACTGTGCTGGGGATCAGGCTCAGCCCTCGTTTTGGACTTGGAGTTAGAGCTTGTCATGCCAACCCCACACAAGGGCACCTGCAGACAAGCAGGCAGCAGACCTCTGCTCCTGGCAAAAGCTCTGATGGGGGCGGTGAGGGGCACCCCAGAACATGCAGCCCAGCTGTGACTGTCTGGCTGATGCGTGTATATCTCAAATCGGGGGTGTCTGCAGGCACCCCCGATTTGTTTCAATGAAACATCTTTGCTGATAAAATGCTGCTGCCCTGCTTCAGCTGTCGGGGTGCTGCTGTTAAACAGCAGGTTCCTGCTCCAGAGCCAAAGAGGAAAGAACTACTCTCTTCAGAGCAGCCTGGTAGTGAGAGCTGATCACATCACAACTATCTGATCAGATCACAACTGTCTGATCTGATCACATCTGGGAGATGGAGCATGGACCAGGCTGTTTGTTCTTCTGAGCAGACGGTTGCAACTACCAGGCAATTCAGCACTGCTTCTGGGGATGCTCGAGAGCCCTCTCTGTCCAGCAGTTCGTGGATGCCCTTTACAGATGGGAAAGTGCAGCAGCCAGGTGGAATTTGTCTCGGCTGACATTAAATGTCTAAGAGTTTGTTGCCCGGGCTGCCCTAACACGAAGTAGGCACGGATCAACACTTCAGCTGAGGAATTATCTTGGCCACAGAACCCGTGAGTAAAGGGTTATAAAGGTACTTGAAGGTGCTGATGTGACTTCTCAAATGGAGCTACAAACCCAAGACCGGTTTCAAACAAAGCAAGAGCACACCACTAGAATCCATGAACAGTATCTCAGCTACTGGATATCTTTTCTTTCAAGCCTCTCACAATCCCTGTGAGGACAGCTCTGTACACAAGGATTCACACAGTTGACTCTGCAAAGGTTTTCATTGGCAGTCGGAGCTTTCTGCTCAGCTCCCAAAGGAAGAGGGAAGTGCACGCTAATAAACAAAGACCATTACTTGTCAAGTAGCTGATAAACCGCCTGGTCAGCTCGTCATAATCCAGTGACAGAGACATGCCATCTGCCCCTGGTCCAGGAGGTCCTGGTGGGCCCCGAGGTCCAATTAAATACTGACGAATTTCTTCTCCTGGAAAGGAAAACAACATCTTTTAAGGGTTGTCTGCAGCTGCTGCAGTGACACCGGTTGTGAGTTCCCAGTCTGGGAGCTAAGCCTCCAGCACTGGGGACACCACCAAGACCTGCAGAAGCAAAACTCCTTTTCCTGCTCCCCTTTCTGAGGCTGAACTGCCTGGTGTGTGGTGTCAGAAGCATTTGTGACAGGGGTGGGAGCTTCCTAGAAATCATGGTTTGAGGAGGATGAGGATCTGCATTGCTAAAGGGAGGGATCTCCACATGCTCTCTCTCTTCAGGATCCCTTGGTTATTGCATAGCAGCAGTAACAGGTGTCTCAGCTGGGAAAGCCCAGGCAGAGCTCTGTGGCACTTCAGCCACAGAGCTGTTTGGAAAATGGAATCTGACAGTCTCCCCAGTGGATCACACACGAGGAACACCATGTTGGCCAGTGCCACCAGTACCTTCAGCCTCAACAAACTGACACAGGGGTGATCTATCCATCGGCCCACAGGAACAGTGTGCATAGGTAAGAACAGAGCTGAGTATCCCCCTCCCCTGAGGAACAAAATGTAGGCAGGAAGGAATGGGGACACCCTAAGAAAGGGAGTTGAAAGCAGTGGGAGCCTGTGGGAAAGTGGCTCTCCTTTTAAGGGATTTCCCCTATCAGTAGACACCAGCTAAAGAGGCGAGGTGAGTAAAGCAGAGGAGAGAGTAGGAAACTGCACAACTACCACAGTGGGTATGAAAAGCAAGCAGGTAAGAAAGTCTAGCAAGCTCTTCAGTACAGGACACATCTATCTGTCTCTAAAGGACTGAGAAGGAGACATCACAGGTTGCTCAGCAGCACCTATGGCAGGCCTTCACTCTCTAAAGCGGCTGCCGGTACCTCCAGTTGGAGACGTGAGACAAGAACAGATCTCCAGGCTGCTGGGGTGCTTCACTCCCTACCCCCATGCTTCCCAGGGTCACTTACTCTGAAGCATGTCCAGAAGTTCTTGGTACAAAAAGGATGTAGTTGATGCTGAACTGGCAAATGACTGATAATGTTCGGAAGAGCCTGTGGGAATGAAAAGATTTTACCTCAGGCAAGATAAGAGAAGAGGGGTAGGGCAGGGACAAAGGAAAGCTGAATCAATCTGGTTTAACTAGTGGAACAGGCTTGCTATGTCCCCAACAGCGGCCTCACACAGCTATAGTGTCTGTGCCCTTCTAACTGAGAGTCCAGGCTACCTCCAAAAGCTCTACACATGTCATCCGCTTCAGGAGGACCTCAGGTGTACAGGAGAGCCAGAGAATACTTGAGACCTCTGTTTGGGTCTCTGGATTCTTTTTAAACAGCAGCCACTGTTGGGGAATCTAACCAACAAACCAGGGCAAGGCTCAGAGCAGCCTTGGCTCTGTGGAGTCCTGGGCCAAGGCTGCAGAAGATGAATTACGGGGTTATGCTGCTATGTAAAGACTGCCGTTCCTCCTCTGGTTCTCGCCTCCTAGGTGTTGCACAAGCTCAGCCAAGTGTACGACTCAGAACATGGTGCTTACTGGTCATATAGCTCATAACACGGGTAGCCAGCTCTGCGTAATCAAAGGTCGTCCCATCTGCCATGGTGATGACTCCAGGTGGGCCTGGAGGGCCCGGTGGGCCTTGAGCACCAGTCAAGTACTGCCTTACGCTGTCACCTAGGTAGGAAGCCCAAGATATGCCCAGGTCAGCAGAGGGAAGGTAACTGCCGTACGCGCAGCTACTGGTCCCTCTTCCCCAGGCACAAAGCAGGCCAACAGGACAGTTCTGCAGAGGCCACACTGTGCAGCAGCACGTCACAGCACTCAGCAGAAGTAAGGCAGAGCAGCAAAGAGAGACCAACAAGGGGCTCAGGAAGCAAAAGAGCATGGCAAAATCTCTTGATACTCACTCTTCAGGTAGTCAGTGATATACTGCCGGACCTCCTGAGACGAGCTTCCACCTGGGCCAGGAGGACCGGGAGGCCCAGGAGGACCGGGAGGTCCCTGCACCCTGGATCCACCTACAGAAAGCATTGTAAAGAGAAGGAGTGGCTTTAGCACGGCAGCATTAGACCAAGAGATGCTAAATTGTGCTCCTAGCGAGCCCTTGCCACAGGCCTGGAAAGAGCTTTGGTGGCAGACTGTTGCTTTGGCATTGTGTGGAGAAGCAGAGAACTTGTTCACGTGGAGGGACGCTTAGTCTGTGGGCACCTCTTGTGACACTGGATGTATACCCTGCATACAGAGATGCTCTCACTCTGAATCCAAGCAGCTTAACTCACATGAATCCAGCTCAGGGTAAGTAAAACTGAATAAAGGGTGCTTTTGTTCTGGTCAGTTTTTCCAGCAGAGGCTCAGTACAGCTTCTCTGATTCCCTGAGGACACAGTGAGACAGCCTGGAAACCCTTTCTCTCATGTACCATGAGAACTCTGGCTGCAAGGACTCCCAGTAAACTGGAAAGAGAAATCTTGCAGTTCTTTAACTGTCTGATTTAAGCCATGCTGCGCAAAAAGAGGGTCTGAACATGAATCCCATCGGCACTGGCTCGGCACCCACACTTGTAAAGCTCCAAAGGAGCTTCCTCAAAGCCTCCACTAGTATTTCTTGATAATATCAGAGTAATGATGGTCTGGCCTCTTACCTCGAGATGCTCCTGGGATGCCAGGAGCGCCTGGGACACCTGCATCACCTGGAAACCAGAGTGAGGGAGACAGACAGTTGCAAAGGGTGTCAGCGTGTGTTGCACACTTGGTCACACAGAACAGTTGAGCTACATGTCAGCAAAGCAAGGCCCCAGCACTTGCTAACTCAAGACAGGCATTACAACCTGTTGGGTCAGAGCAGAAGGGAGAAGCCACGGCAGCTTTCCTGAGCCTTCCATGACACACAGAGATGCTCTGTGCTCAGAGCAATTCCACTGCCATCATCCTGCTCTGCCTGGAAGGGCAGAGGTGGGCACAGCTGGAGTTCCCAAAGGACCAGGCTTTCACATCAACCACTCTTGGCTGTGAGAAGCCACCAGCAAAGAAAGAAAGAAGTATTCTAACTTCACCTTTGGGTCCTGGCGGGCCTGGTGGGCCTGGAACTCCTGGAGGTCCCTGTATGGTAACTCTGTCACCTGCCAATTGCAGAAGGAGAGTCAGAGTTTCACAGGAATAGTGCAGACAAAATCCTGGCTCCACTACACTTAGACAGAATCAACAGAGCAGGACTTTGCCCCTGGTTTCAGCCCAGGGACAATGAATTCAGAGAAGGAAAGGGAGCTCAGACTGACCTTGGGAGGAGAATGCTGAAAGACCAGGCTCACCCGGTTCTCCTGCAGGAGACATGGAAACGGAGGAGCAGCTATACACACAGGAAAGCTACCCTGCACCCCATTAAGGTCTCCTGGGAGACTCCTTACCTGTAAATCCTCGTGGACCTCGTTCACCTGAGAACGGGGAAGCAGAGGAACGCTGTTAGCATTTGCTTTGCTCTGATCTGTAACTTCCCAGCCCACACTACAGATTATTACCATGGCCGTCAATCTGCAAGGCAGAAATGGGTAAAGGGAGTAGGTCCCATGTTTCACTACTAGCTGAGAGCTGGGCTACACCTGACAGGGCCATCTTCTTGCAGTGACCTACCCACACTGCACTTGAATGACCAATGTGATGCCATAAATGCTTCTGAGTCGATTTGGCTTGCAAAACTGGGACCTGGACACAGCAGTATGCAGGACAATGAATTACCCCATCAGAGTCTACCCTGGTTTACAGCAGCAGACAGGAGTCCTACGCAGTGACAGACACAGAAAGGCAGGGCACTTTTGCTGCCAAGTCCTTCCTTCTCTTGTGTCAGTCTAACGTGCTGATATCCATCTGTAGTCTTGGTGAGGCAGCACGGTACACCCACCTTGGTCTCCCTTCGGGCCTGGTGGACCTGGTGGACCCGGTGGGCCTGTGAGCAATGTCTCTGTAATTAAAACACAAAAAGGTTCCTTCGTGGTCCAACAGACTGTGACTCCACTTGGCTATACCTGGTTACAGCCAAGGCTGTGCTCTCGGGAACTCAAGCAGTTAGGACAGCACAGGGTAGCAAGAGTTTACCTGAAGTGGATATGGAAGATCCTGGTCTTCCTGGTGGGCCTGGCGGTCCTGGTAATCCTTCTCCTAGGTAAAAGGGACACAGAAGGCTTCAGGAAGGATAAGCCTCAATAACGGGCTGCTACATCTCCAGCCATGGCCATAAGTCAAATATTGGACCAGGCTTCCCAGGGGGGTTGTGGACCCTCCTTCTCTGCAGACGTTCCAGCCCCGCCTGGCTGTGTTCCTGTGCCACTGGGTCTGGGTGATCCTGCTGTGGCAGGGGGATCGGACTGGATGATCTTTTGAGGTCCCATCCCTAAGGATTCTAGGAGTCTATAATTTCCAAGTGTAGGCGAGTAGCACTGTTTTCTCCCCACACATCTATCTCTCTTAGTTATTTTTCGTGAGCATTTGCCACCACAGCAGACACGGGACAGAGAAACTCCTTCCTGTGTGGTACAGGATGTCTATTCCAGCCGGCCTTGCTTCACGGAAAAGGAAAGTTCATTTCACCACACACCTGACCTGCTCCCCCTTCACTACTTGAGCAGAAAGCAAGGAGAGGTTCCTGCTCCTGTCTCAGTCCTGCACTTCCCATCTTCTGGCTATGAAAAGGCAGTGGGGTAGGATATGTTCATCATGGTAAGAACTGTTCCATCTGTTCCCATCTGGAAGTTAAGGCTGGACATCAGAGAAGTGCAGATGGAACTGATGACAGTTATTTTCTCTGGGGACTTGAGAACATTGAGTGTCTTTCCCAAAAGTACAGCTTTTACCAAGTACTCCTCTGGCTAGCAAACCCCTACCAAAGCAATTTTCCCTCTTGGATGGCATCTGCAAAACTATACTGCAGAGAAATTGTGTTAGTAAGAACTCACTATGTGAAATTCTGCTTCCAGTAAGGTCAGCCCTAGCCACTTCCACCAAGCCCCAGACTGCATCTGGGATACTGCAGAGCACAGGATAGAGGCACCGAATAAACCTCATGCTGTCCAGGTCCGTTTGAGAGGAACAGCCTCTTACCTGGGGGGCCGGGAGGTCCAGGGGGTCCTTGCACAGATTCACCTGATGACCAAAAAGCAGGGGTATTACAGAATATCTACTCAGCAGTCTTGTCCCAGAAACACGCCTTGTGCGTCAGCATCCCCCCCAGTCTGCGTACTGAGCCTCGCTATATCACATACCTGGTGGTCCGGGGGGACCTGGTGGGCCAGCTCGCCCTGGTAAATCTGCCAGCACTGTGCAAATGAAACACACACAAAACCAGGGAAAACGGTTGCTATGGAGCTACTGCTGCCATGGAAACACCATCAGGGCATTTCTCTCAGAAGCTCTTACAGAGGTGGACTAAAACAGGACCTAAGGGAAAGTTGAGGCATACAGGGGAGATGTGAGCTGTGTTTGGCTGCCAGCATGCAGGCTGGGAATGTGAAGCAGAATACAGTGCTGAGCAGGCTGGTGGCATACTTGAGACAGGGAGGAGATCTCTCCGGAGAGTAATGCTTGCTGAGGGGAAGAGTAAAGGGCTTAAAAGCCAGAGAAGAAGAGAAAAAACTTTCAGGGAGAGAAAAGATTCTGTCAAGGAGGGGCAAGTTTGGGAACAGAACACTACACTGTTGTTAATTAACAAGGAGCTGCACTGTCAGATCTCAATTGGAAGTGCATGCTCACCCCCAAGGTGAGCACATACAGTTCATCAGTGTTGAGATCCAAGCCTGCTGAACAGGGGATGGGACAGTAATTTTCTTGGCATGCTGCTAATCCACTCTGTTTTGCTCCCCTTTGCTTTTTCATCTTACGACAGCATTTGAGCTCCTCTGAATTCATTCTCTAATCTGTAGACTGCTTTTGATTCCTGTTGCTCAGGTGAACATGCCTTTTCAATCTGGTTCTACTCTTATGGATGACACTGTTCCTGTAACGTAGGGAATCACAGAATGGCTTAAGCTGAAAGGGATCTCAGAGATCCCCTAGGCCCAGCCCCAGTGCCACAGACAGGGACCACTCTCACTAGACCAGGGATCTGCCCTGTGTGAACGCAACGGCCAGAAGGCCAGGCGGAAACCTCACAGTTACCTCTCTGATCATCTCTGCTCTTAACTGCTTGCCCTCACCATTTCCCTGCCTTCCTCTTGATTCCAGGGGCTTGATGCATCTGCCTCCATTTGAAAGCACTTGGGAATGAGGAGAAGCAGGGCAGAAGAGGTAGCTGGTATTGCTATTCCACCACCAAACACACACACACACTTGCCCCGTGTCATATCAAGGAGAAAGAAGCAGTGGCACCGTCTGTTAGCTGTGAGCAGGTCTTGAGGCCTCTGGCACCTCTCCAAGAGAGGGAGAAAGGCAGATCCACTTACTTTGAGATGCTAACGATGAGACTTCTGTTTTGACAGTTTCTACCAGGGTTTCACCTGCGGATCCCTTCTCACCACGAGGACCTTTTTTGGGGGAATAAGAATGAGAGAATTACTGACCTGAGAGAGCGTGACACTTTGTACCCACTACTCACCTCCCTTACAATAGAGTCACTGTGCTCATGTGAACTGGGAGCACGAGGTCAGGCCCCGGCTTTGGGGGACACTGCATTCAAACGTGGAAATCACTGCACAAGCTGCTCGAACAGAACCACAGGAAACTGGCTAAAAAGGAGGTCAGGTCTATGCAGGCCCTTCCAACTCCTTGTCCTTGCAGTGGGTTTACAGTGATTTTATAAGCAATTTGCTTCTAGCTGGTTCTCACACCCTTCCAAAAGGCAGAAGATATCTAGCTGGGCTATATCCCCTACTACAGAGAGGCAAGTGCCCTTGGGAAGGGCCTTAGGAAAACCAGCCACTGGAGAGAATAATTGCAGGAAAAGAGGCATTTGCAACATCCACACCAGACTGGCTCTGACCACCCCTGCTCCTTCCCCTGGGGAAGAGAAAAGGAACAGGAATTCTTTGCAAGATTAATTAAGCCAAATAATGCAGCAAAATTAACTGAAAGGAAGAAACATGCAAACAAAAGGGAGAGGGATTGCACCAAGGGCAGAGAGAATTAGAAATGAAGGAAAACTAATGCATTCAGTCCTCTTAAGCAGCGGAATCAAAGCTGATGGGGATTGGTACCTTGCTGTCCAGGGAGACCAGACGGTCCAACAGGACCTGGTTTCAAAGGAAAAAAAAAACAGATGGCATTAGAGTTTCGTGGTTGTAACTTAGAGTAGCAAGAAGGAATCCATAGGCTTTTTTTAAGAACTGAGACTATCAAACAGTGTATTTGCCCACACAAGGAAACTGAATTGCTATGGGGTATGGATTCATCCATGTCCCATGCATTGCTCAGAGCTCCAGAGAAGAGGCTTGCTTTTCAGCATGTGGAATTCAAGTGTTTGGTGCCTCTCAGACTGCAGCAATCAGCACAACATCAGTGACCACACAACAAATGCAGCAGGCCTCACCATGCTCTTGTATTCCCTGCTGCAGATTGGAGCAAGCTCTACCCAAGCAGCTCCAGGATTAGCTCAGGAGAGACAGACGTGCCACAAGAACCAGGGCTAGGGAACTCTGCTGCCTGACACCAGTGTGCTGGGGGATGGTGTCTTATCTGGAACAGAGGAGTGTGAGGACCAGGCCCACGCTTAGCCAGAGTCTGTGTGCGTGTGCTTGTGTGAATGATCTGCAGGTGCTCACATGGGATCGATGCTGTCTTAAGTTAAAGCAGAACAAGCACTTCCTGATTGCAGAAGCAGTGCTGGGAAAGGGATCAGACACAACCCTGCTTTCCTAAGAGGCAAAATAGCTTGATTCTCCTCACTGGATTTGACCTATCACTACTTGGTATTTGGCAGATCAAAGGACAGCAGCAGTGTTCCCGCTTTGCTCATCTTCTCAGCCCTTCCTGCTGTGATTGTATCCCCATTTCTCCCTTGAGGCTAGTGCCTTCCTAACTTGGCCTGAGATCTTGGTCTTTCTGCAGGGAAGGGTGAGAACCATGAGTCCTGTGTGAGCAATCTTGCCTCCCAGACAGGGTGGCCTGGCAGAGGTGATAAACATCATACATTACATTAGGAACTGGAGACACAGCGATGTAAGCTGCCTGCAAAAAGGAGGAGCAGCTTCCTCACCTGGAACACCTGGTGGGCCAGTGGGGCCAGGTGGGCCTGGAGGACCTGGTGGGCCTGGCAGAGCAATAGTTGATGAACCCTCTGAAAGAAAAACAGATACACGTGTACCCCTACACACACACAGACACAGCTTTAAGGAATCACACGTCTATGTACAGCGCATGATTTCTACCAACACAGGGAGCCCTAGTGCAAGTCAGGCCACAGCCGAGATGAATTTGGGAGACATAATAAAGAGAAAAAATAATCCAAAAGAAGAGCTGTTTGAACTCTTGCAGTGCTACGTACCAGCACTTATGATTTTTCCTGGAGTTCCAGGTTCTCCTAAGAAAAGAAAGAGACAACAGATTAAATTCCGTTTTGGGGAAGAACGAGATGACCTCAATCTTACTAAACAAGTGATTTCTGTTCTCTTTGCTCTTCATCTTTTGTCTGAGAGGTCGGTCACAGGGGAAGCAAGAGAGCTCAGCCAATGCCGAATGTCCTCCGATGAGCTTTCTAAACACTGCATCTGCCCGCACAGGCACTGGGCCCCGATTTAACCGAGCCAGGCACACAACTCCCACGGCAGTCGCCAGGCATCATCCAGGCAGGATCAGGTCTGTTAAGGTTTGCTCGGTGCAGCCCTTCCTCCCATGCTCGGGGAGGTCTGGACACGTCTCTCAAGCCTTCTCTTCCCGAAGGCACTAGATGCCGCTGTTGATTCAGGGATACTCAGCAGAGCCGCTAATCCTCCCTGAAATGAAGCGCTTGGAGAGGGAGCCCAGGTTGCCTGGGAGCCCTGATAGGAGGCAGATAAGTAATTCCAAATGGTGAGTGCAGTCGCTGTTTGCGCTGTTTTTGACACGTACTCCAGCTGAATTTCACTTGTGGGTTTACAGAAGGAACTCTCTAACCGAGACCTGGCGTTCATCATGTATAAGCAGGTCCCTAACAGCAAGCGGTGGTATTTCCAGTGGACCATAGACCGAGCTGGCAGTGTGCCTGGGAACAGTTGGGGGCACCCCTTCTCCTCCTGCTCCCTAGATTAATGTCCCTATGCTCCTGGATAAATTCCCTGCTGACTTGCACCCAAACCACCTTCACTTGCAGTTGTCACATCCTCTGTTTCCACCTCTACTGCTACATCCTCTCCTGTTTAGCAGCCTTCTCAGTGATGCACAAGGAACTGCAACATGGTATTGGTTGCAAACTAGTGGGAGAGGGAACTTTTCAGCACTTCAAAGCTCTGCATTCCTCAAACATTACACACCAACCACAGAATCTGTCTCAAAAGCCAAAGGAGATGCAGAAAGCTCAAGATGGCAACCGGGAAGCCCCAAGCAGCAGAGGGAAGACACTACAAAGGGTTTTTGAGGCCATATTCAGGTACGATATTGCAACGTTGGGGTGTGATGGAACAGCCTACCTGGCGGTCCTTGGGGTCCTGCAAGACCTGTCAGGAAGAGGCAAACATTCTAAGATGTCTACACAAATTTCAGGTGGGGAAAGGATGCACAGGGAGAAAAAGATGACGTTAACTTGAAATCATAGCTCATGGTCCTCAAGTGACCCAGTACCCAACGTCATCTCAATGTTCCTGTTTGCAGCGTGTGCAATCCTGAGAGCACAAAGGGTTTAGATTCCTAGATTCCCCGTGTGTTCTCTTTTCATCGTGACCTTACAGAACAGAGAACCTTTGCAAGCCTCAACTTCAAATTAGGACTGGCAATTGTTGACAAGGACAGTGTTCCTGAGCAAGAAGTATTTTTTGTTCTCTGTATGCTTTTACCTGGTTGTCCTGCATCTCCAGCGGGTCCTGGAGGGCCTCGAGCTCCCGGGATTCCCATAAGACCTGGCTCACCTGGGAATACAGTCACTATTAACAAGCCTGAACTCACTGACTTCCAACCTACCAATCCATTTCAGCTTGGCCACAGGCTGTCCTGCAGGACTTTCCACCTACTGTATCCTCATAGCCAGAGGGCTGTTTTGAGCATCAGTGTCCAGGAGCTGAACACCAGTGCCAGAGTTCTGTGGTGAGAACTCTGTCACAAGCTTACTGCCAGCTCCACTGCGTGTCTCAGTTGCACGCTTCATTCTGGTTGACTCCACAGTTCTTCTGAGACAGCAAGATCCCAGTACTTGAATCTGCTGCCGCCTTCTCCCACCCCTTTTACAAACCATTTTGAGGCCAAAGCCAGAACCACATGCACTTCTATCTCAAAGGAATGGTGTGAAAATGAATCCAACAAATTTCAGTGAAGATACAACTGAAAAGCAACACTGGCAGGCCTCGTGACTGTCTTTGACAAGCTAGAGTGACGTGAATATGGAGCATGTAATGGAGGATTTTCCTGAAGCTAAACACAAAGACCATGACTAAGATTACCGGATTGAGAACGGGATCTTTTCTGTTTAAAATTTAGTGCAAGAATAAAACTCCTATAACCATTAACACCGAAGTACTTCAGAAAGCTAACTGGGTTTGGCTGGGCTATGCTGTTATGTGACAACTCAAACAGTGCCTGTGTTTATTAGAGACTTTTGTTTGAGGAAAAAATCCGCTCACCTGTCAGTCCGCGAGATCCCTTCTCACCCTGATCACCTAAAGTACAAGAAAGGGAAGGATTCTATGAGCTCCGTTCATTGCAAAGCAGTTCAACTACAGAAAATTACATTTGGTCTCTAACAATAGCAAGAAGAAGAAACCGAAGGGAAGACAGGGTTAATATCCATGGTCAGCATTCATATCTAAAGGAATCTAAAGAAAAGATGAAGGGAGTAGATCAGCTCCCTGATGAGGAAAGGCTGAGGGAGCTGGGGCTCTTGAGCTTGGAGAACAGGAGGCTGAGGGGGGACCTCATTCCTGTCTCTCAATCTGTGAGGGGTGGGTGTCAGGAGGATGGAGCCAGGCTCTGCTCAAGGGCATCTGGGGATAGGACAAGGGGCACTGGGTGCCAGCTGCAACAGAGGAGGTTCCCTATCAAATCAGCAGGACCTTCTTCCCAGGGAGGGTCCCGGAGCACTGGACCAGGCTGCCCAGGGGGTTTGTGGAGTCTCCTTCTCTGGAGACATTCCAGACCCACCCAGATGTATTCCTGTGTGATTTGGTCTGGGTGATCCTGCTGTGGCAGGGGGATTGGACTGGATGATCTTTCAAGGTCCCTTTCAATCCCTAAGGATTCTATGATTCTACCCACAAAAGATAGCTAATTGAGCAACTCACCTTTGGGTCCAGGTGGTCCAGTGGCACCTTTGTCACCTGAAAGGTAGAGATGATTGAAGAACAGTAGTAAAAAATCAGAAGCAAAAGGAATTGTATGTACTAAGAAATACATACAGACAAACTCAAGTGGGAAATTCCATTCCTTCCATATAGTTCCATCCACCCAATCATGATTCCCCACCTAGACTGCTCTGCTTCCTCTGTGTCTCTTGTACTTACCAATTTTTTTCGCACTCACCAGGTTTAGTTTTCCCTCCCCACTCATCAGTATTATGCTGGTCTTTGCCCTTAGCACCAAAAGGCTCCATGCCCAGACCAAGGCTGCTCCTCACAGCAGTGCAAAAAAAGCACATTCCCTAGTGCTGCTGTAATTGCTGAGGGGAACAGAAGCTGACCTTTGGCACCTGGGAGACCTGCTTCTCCTCTAAATCCTTGAAGGCCAGGAGGACCTGAAAGAAAAATGAGATGGGGGGGTTAGTTCGTCCCACTGAGCGTTATGCATCACTGAAGAAGAGAAACAGAGAAGTTGTCACTGGCTTTGTTTAGTCTCTAGATGCAAAGGACTGCAGCACTCACCAGGAGGACCTTGTGGGCCTGGAGAACCCATCAGGCCTGTGAAGAAAGAACACGAGTATTATTTCAGTAACACCATAATTAGTAAGTTAACAGCATTCACAGCACAGTAGGTGCTCAGCAGGCTGGAATTTCCCCAGCCACTGGAATAATCTGCATCACTGGAATCATTAGGTTTGCTCTTGTGACAGAGAGGAAGCAGCTTTCCCTGCAGGAAGGTAAAGAGACTCAAGACTATCATGTTGGCTGAGATGCTGGGACACACGCATCAAGTGGGACCCATTTGATAGTGTGATTCTGACTGCAGTTATGTGGGTTGGAGAGCTGTAGCTCTGTTAGAAGCTTGTTCCAGATACGGACTTGACTTCATTATTTTGAAAGCAAAGATAAAACAGTTGGAAACGTCACACAGCTTAAAGATGGGTGTTTTGAGAAATCTCCCTGCCAATCCCCATTCCAACTAAAGAATCACTCATCTCCAAGAATTTATGGCTCTAAAGGTTATGTGTGCCTACCAAAGTGAATATTATCTCTAACAAGGACCATTAATTCACTCTTCTGATGACTGCAGAGCTACACAAGTGAAACAGGAAGGCTGGAGTGCTCATTTACTCCTAACCAGTCTGCTAGACTGTCCATCTCCATATTTACCTTTAAGACCAGCAGGACCTGGGGGACCAGGTGGTCCTGGAGGACCTCGCTCACCAACAGCACCTGCAGAATAAGAGCATGAATAAAATTGTGATTCCATCTTTCCATTACTCCATCTCTTGCTATTTTTCCTTTGGCAAGTGTCATCGGAATCTATTGGTCAGTTTGAAACACCCAATGTGCAGTCCAAGAGAAAAATCCCACCTCAATGGGCTTTAGGTGGATGAATTCCTCAGCTTTGGGGACTTGGATAACAGGGAAGAAAATAACCTTGCTACTAATCGCTTTTGGTTCTGCCAGTCTCAAACCTGACTGTGAGAGCTGGCAAATCAAAACCACTCTTGTTTGCTCATTTTAAGTTTGGCAAAAATGATTCATCAGGCCAGATTTGCTTGTGCTGAGAAATGGCTGAAGGAAATCTGGATTTGAATAATCAAATACAATCAAATTCTACCACTGAGGTGTTTTATGTATTGGCACTGAACTCTACTTTTTGTCCATCTGTTTTATCCAAGAATGGGACACCAAGTTCCTACCCCGGTCTCCTTTCTCTCCAAATCCAGCTGGTCCAGGCTCCCCTCGAGGACCTGGTAACCCTTCTCGACCTCTTTGTCCCATGGGACCTTCCATGCCAGGATCACCTACAGGAAAAAAATGCCTTGTCAATAACAATGCCTTTAGGAAAGGCCTCAAGCAAGAGGATCCATGGCTGCCTCCATGAGGAGAGGCAATGAGCACACCAGCCCGGTGTCCATATTCCCTTGTCATGTGTCAATCCATTGTGAAAGACTCACAGCACCAACAGAGACACCTACCCATGCTGCCTTTTTGTCCTTTTGGTCCTTCTGGTCCTTGGTGGCCAATTGGACCAGGAATGCCTGGAAAAGAACACACAACAAATACTCAGGACCCCTTCTGTATACCACAAAAGAATAACATGCAAATGATGGGAACCCAAACTCGTGAGGGCTTCATCAGCTGAGGTAAGGAATGTATTACTGGGCAGGTGGGTACTTCTCTTCAGAGGTACGCAATATATGCAAGAGCACAAGGAGGTTGTCAAAATACCCAGGCAGCTGTGGGGCTCTCACAGGTAGGCTGGGATCTTCACAAACTCAAATCAGGCATGTGAAAGTACGTGGAAGTCAAGCTGAAGCCTTGCTTGCGACAGAGTCTCCGAGTTGTGTCTGAGCTCGGCACTGAGGTATTAATTAGGTGACTTAGTCTATGCTAAAATACTGAGTCTTTGGAGGACACCCTCGAGCTGGGTTTGCAGGGCTAGATTTGTTCTGCACAGGAACGCTACCAAAAGTTCTCCCTCAGAAGGAACTGTATTACTGCCCACCTGGCACACCAGGAAGTCCTCGCTCTCCTGCAGACAGAAAGAAACGACAGTCAGTACTAGGTCTTCCTTGCCTGGCTGACCCCCAAGCCCCCAGGAGACAAAGCTTATGTTCCCAGTGTGTTTACAAGTTCTGCCGTCCTGAGCAATGACACATTAGCCACCTTGAATTTATGCAACGGATTGAATCAGTCACCCATGCAAAATCCTCTCAAGCACTCTCTAATAAACACAGGTGGATCTTAGCTTCAGGAATGACTTTCCTCCAGGTGAAAGAAGTTTCTAGACTCAAAATGAAAGAAGTTTCTAGACTCAAAATGAAAGAAGTTTCTAGACTCAAAATGAAAGAAGTTTCTAGACTCAAAATGAAAGAAGTTTCTAGACTCAAAATGAAAGAAGTTTCTAGACTCAAAATGAAAGAAGTTTCTAGACTCAAAATGAGATCTGCTATCTCTGTGAGCCCTACCCTTCCTTGCCTTTGCCTGGAAGGATTGCAAAAAGCCACAACCATCACACCAGTATCGGGACTGCAGAATGCACCAGCCTCTCTATTTCACTTCTGGAGTCAGAAAAATCTGCTAGTTCCCCAGGCCCTGGGTCAGGCTGCCAACCTGCCTGAGAAAGCTGAAACAGCAGACTCACCTCGGGGACCCATGTCACCTGAGAAAAGAGGAAAAAAGACAGAGTCAGGAGAGAGCCTGAAGACACTTCACTGGTTACTTGGGTTATTTGGTTTTTCCAGTTGCTGTTTTTCAGGGACTGTTGGTGAATGGGGACACTTGACTGTGCAGGTTCAGACCCACCCCGCTGATAGCAAACGGGATCTCGCCTCTCACACTGGCACAAAACAAGACTAGGCCTCCTGCATCAGCTGTGCACGGGATCAATATAGCAGCCTAGTTCAGATAGCAAAGCCTGTTCTTGCCGTCACGCTGCACTTGGTGCATCTCAAATACTGGCCCCTCACTACAAGAAGAATATTGAGGTGCTGGCATGGGTCCAAATAAGGGCAATGAAGCTAGTGAAGGGCCTGATGAAGCCTGATGAAGAGCAGCTAAGGGATCTGGGGTTGTTTAGCCTGGAGAAAAGCAGGCTGAGGCGAGACCTTATTGCTGCCTACAACTACCTGAAAGGAGGTTGCAGACAGAGGGAGGTTGGTCTCTTTTCCTAAGTAACAAGAAAAAGGATGAAAGGAAATGGCCTCAAGCTGTGCCAGGGGAGGTTTAGCTCGGATATCAAGCCCTGGAACAGGCTGCCCAGGGCAGCAGTGCAGTCACCACCCCTTGATGTATGTAAGACATATCTATGTGGTGCCCAAGGACACTGTTTAGTGGTGCGCTTGGCAGTGTTTGGTTTATGACTGGACTTGCAACCTAATAATTTGATGCTTCTACAATTCTTTTTGTTCAGGTATAAACCTGTTTCTCACTGCCTACTCCCCCCAAAAAAAGTTATTCAATGCCAGAGTTGAAGGGGACAGAGGAAAAGACCATATGGCTGTACCTTTCACACCAGGTTCTCCTCTCTCCCCTCGGAAGTAGCCTGCAAGAAGAAGAAAATGCTGTTAGAATGCATTACACAACAGAACAGCTACTCACTTCATGTACAAGACTCTTTTTATTCGGATTTTGAGGCTGTAGGCAGCACAGGCTGCCAAGCACAGCATAGCTTTTTAAGTAGAATTTCTTCGGCAAATTTGCTTCCATAAATCCATGAAACTTCTGAAGCTGGAGACGCAGGATTTTTAACCTATTTCCATTATCTGCTAAACAGAAGTAAATCACCTTTCCCTTGCTAACAAAAATCACATGAGGTGTGGGCTCGTATTTTGTACAGTTCTTTTGTAATGGAAAACTTGCTGCAGCAAACACGATCCATCCTGGCACAGGCTAGCATGTCCTTGCTTCAATCTTTTCTGATGGCTTTCAGGGATGCACTACTGATATTAGTGGCAGCACTTAGCTCCAGCACTGCCTGTCCGTGAGGTTAATTTTTTAACAGATTTCATTGCACTTTAGGTTTTATTGTGTTTAGCACTTGAGAGAGCAAATCCTCCCTCTCCCCTTTAGATAAATCTGCATCATCATGCAGTGTCACATGCTCACCTTGTTCCATTTCCTTATTCAGTCTGCTCTTCACCATCAACCAGACCGACTCTTCATTTTCGTAAGGGAGGGCAGAAGAGGATGAAATACCGTGAAGAAAGTCTACTCTTGAAACATCCTTCTCTATTTTCGAATTCCCTTGGTTAATTGCCAAGAGGCCACCATTGATTTTTTCCAGTTCTTCCACACGAGATTTCAGCTTTCTCACTTCTTCCGCTGCAGGGTTACAATACAATGCTAGTGAACATGCAGCCAGGGACCCTCACCCGACATACCTACTTCTAGTAGCAGGGACAAGGCAACACTGTCAGCTAGCTGTGGCCACTGAGTTGTGCAGGACTGCTCTCTGTATCCTTTTTCCCAACAGGACTATGTGGAATTCGAATAAATTCCAAAGTTTAATTTAAATTGAAAAGTAAGACCTCAAATACCAGGAATTTTTCTATCCTGCTCACCTCATGGCTATAGAACCCCCTGTCAAAGGTTTATACTCCTTATCTCTTCTTTCTGTCCATTTGTAACACCTCAGTGGCAGTCACCATCAGGCTGAATGTGCTCCTCCCCTGCTGTCTGGTTTGGTGTCTGAGACATGGCCTCTTTAGCAGCTTACACCCTTCTATCCCATTTTTGGTTTGTCCTTCTACCCCATTCAACATCTTGTTCCTCAGTCATTTCTTACCCAGAGCAATGAGTCCAAAAAGCAATCCAAGGAGAAGCAACCAGGTCAGAAGCAAACCCAGGAGCCATTTCCACCAGCTACAGCAGGAACCACAGGGACACCAAGATGGTGCTGATCCAATTGCACCTCCTGCATTACTGTTTTGTATTTCTAGAAGAGGGGAGAGGCAGTCTTCTGGTTAATGAAGAGCCCTTGACTTCAGAGTCAAGAACCACTTAGAATAAGGTTTGATTCACAGAGGGCTTTGGAGGAAGCCTTTACCCCTCACTCTGCACGCAGCAGGTATAATTCTAGCCCCTGTGGAAGCTGGAAACTTCATTTGTAATGGCAATTCCGACAGGGGACAACACTTAGTGCATTTGAAAATAACAGCTGAGAAATACGTTGCCCTTGGAGTCAATCTACTGTACAGTTTCAAGCCATAAATTACCAGAAAAGCATGGCCTGTCACAGCCCTCTCCTCCCCATAAATCTATCCTAGTAGGAGGACGCACTGTCAGCTATCCGATTTTCTCCAGCAAATCAAACAATGCTCCAACTGCACTCTCATCCACACTGAAATCACTGGTACAAATTCCTCTGGTGTGTGCTCAGCTCATTACAGACAAGTAACCTCCTGAACATTCCCTCCTCCTGATGTCACTGCACAGTGACCACTTGTGTCGCCCCAGTGCAGCTGCTCTGCTGTATACCGTGTGTTGGTCTGACAGTTAGCATCACTTACCTGCGTAAGTTGCTTTATCCCGTGCTGGCAGGGATTTCAGTCCTCCTGATTTAACAGCAATAGAAGAGGTTTTATCAGTCTTTCTATGCATGATTGAACTCAAAGCATAGGCTTGAAAGGGGAAGGTAGCGATGGAGGCAGGAGAAAGTTCTATTGCATTTCCACAGGCACCAACTCCTACCATTTGCATCTGCTTTCAGGCCAGTATCTGCAGCGTAGGAGGAGGAAAACCCCTGCTTTTCTTTCTTCAGTGTATCATCTATGAAGGATCCTAAAGAGGAATCAAATGTATTAAAACATGATGCCACAACCAGGCTTATCTCCCCTCATTGGCAGAAGGGCTATCTTTTATTGGGAAGCTGCAATAGTTCCGCTGTTTAAACCAAACGCAGATTTTGCTTCTAAAGCTCCTGAGCTCCGTGCAATATTCCAAGGAACAGCCCAGGCCTTCAAATGCAAAAGCTACACCTAGACTGCAGCTAGCATGGTCACAGGCTAACTGCCTGCCAAAGCTTCCTGCTTGGCTTGCAGAGGTTTGAGTCAGGCGTAGCGCCCTGAACTCTGAACTCATGCTGTGATCATTCTCTGTTTCTCTGCTCTCAGCATGTCCGCATGTCCCAAAGAAGAGAAATCACCTCCATTAAGCCCAGTGGTAGAGGCACTAAAGACTTTGCCACTGTCCTTTGACATAACCAAGAGCTCCATCTCTTTCTTTGCTGGGACATTCTCCTTCTCCACGAGCAGAAACTTGCAGTCTTTGCGCAGAATGTCATCTCCCTGGTTGCTCAAAACTGTTCCTCCTGGAATATGGATACAGGATGGGAAGGAGAAGATGAGCGTGGGCCACAGTTGTAACTACAAGGCATAAGACATCTGTTCCTTAAAACAGTCCTGTTGTAATTGCAGTTATTAGTACCATAAACATTCAGGACTGGTCGCTGAAACTAAAAGGAATACTGTGTGTGTCATTACATTTCACTGGAGATGGGCTTTTCAGTAGCAGGGGAGCAACTGCTACAAGAAATAAAGAACATCTGGAATTCAATCACATATAGAAATCATCTGCTCAACGATCTCTTTGCTTCTCAAAGGCACTTACTATAAAATGACAAGCTCAATTTAAGAGAGGTATTCAAAGGTCATCAGAGCCAGCACACCTCAAGCTAAGGAGCTCTTCTAGCAGGCCTTCTGTAAAGCACAAAGTACTCCACATCCCTGGGAGCCAGGCATTGAGCTGTAAGGTAGCCAGGTTTGGCACAGGCTGAACAAAAGCACTGGAGTGGTCATCCTTCTGCCATTAGGCAGTATCAGGAATGCCTGGGATAGTGTGCAAACCTGACTTTGCACACACATTGACACAGCACTGATTGCCAGGGTAACCATAGCGTTACTGTTCCAGTAATCCTGCACAAACCTGGAGAAAGTCTGTACGAAAAATACTACAGTATCTTCTGTGGCATTAGCATCTCTCTTTAAGCCTCATCTTTGGGAGGCCCTGGGTTCCCTTATACAAAAACCAACTAACTTACAGCTCAGAGGAAAGTAGGAAAAGATTAATCCCAACTGTTAATGGACCAGTAGAGCCATTTCAGAAGGGTACTGGTAGGAGCCTTGTGACAAGCCATGCCTCTGAGGAGCCAGGTGTTAGTGGCACTGAATTTCTAACCCATTTTTATCACGATACGTTTGTACAAGGACATACCTAAACAACTGTGCATTACACACTCACCTGCTGAGGCAGCCGCACCGGTACTCGCCATGGTGTTACTCTGAGTAGTGTTCTTTAGCCCATACGCTGCAATGAAGATGATAGAATCAAAGAGATGAAGGACACCAAGATACCTAAACACACAGGCCTTGGGCTGCGCATCATTTAAGAACTATTTTCTCATCCAAGGCACTTAGGACAAGTCAAACAAGCAAGGGCTGCCCCAAAGCTCTAAAGCTTACATAGGCACTGGGAGCTACTCCTGCACACACAAAGCAGAGGGAAGTTCCCTGACACTCCCCCTCATACCAAACTGCTCCACACAAGACAGTAATGAAGGCACCTAGGAGTCACGGTAAAAAAGGTGGCAAAAGGTAGCACACATTGTCAATCCTCACATTTTCTCTAGGCTTACATAGCTGCTGACCTGCAGAGGCTGCAGTAGCATTCTGGGGCAGGGTGGAAGAGCTTGGTGACAGGTTGTTTTGAACTCCAAACACTGTAAAGAAAAACATTGCAATAAGGGTTACAGGGGTCCTGCAGTGCAGGTGGCATCCTGGCTAAAACCAAACCAAACCCAACCCAGATGATCTCTTCCAAGAAAGTTTGCCAGCTAGCTGCAGGTATTACAGTCCTAGCATTTCTGCACAAAGATCTTCCTTACAAAATGTTTCTTCCTTGGATCATTTTGCTGTGTGAATTACTGTTGGCCCAGAATGACACTACTGACCATTTCAAACCGTCCCAGGCCAGACTGCGAGGCCACTGTCATGGCTGCATGGGCATGTCTGCAGTTGGGGAGCTTGGGGAAATGGTAAATTCACAAAGCACTCTTCCACTGACTAAGGGAAGTTAAAGGAGCTAACTGAACATAGTATGTGACAGTACTGTCCAGAGAGAAGGAAACTGCTTGGAAGGTGGCACTTCGGGTGTCAGAATCAATGTAGTAACACTAGTGCAGTGCACAGACCGCTCTCATACACCCTGCTCTCCTTGCAGGCCCAGTCAGAGACCCTGCATGATGAACCGTGTAGTGTGTATTACTGTGACAGGAAAAGAAGTGGCTTAGTGACATTGCCTGCAATGGGTTGCTGAGCGAGGTGGTTGGGGCCCTGGCCAGCCTGATCTAGACTGGGGTGTCCCTGCCCATGGCATGGAGGTTGGAACTAGATGATCCTGTGGTCCCTTCCAACCCTGACTGATTCTGTGATTCTACGACTTCTTCCCAGTGAGGGTGATGGGGCTCTGGGGGGGCTGCCCAGGGGGGTTGTACAGTCTCCTTCTCTGGAGATGTTTGAAACCTGCCTGGACTTGGTCTGGGTGATCCTGCTGTAGCAGGGGGATTGGACTCGATGATCTTTTGAGGTCCCTTCCTATCCTTAATGATTCTATGATTTATAAGAGAGTCTTCCAGAAGCCATGATTCAGGTGGAGCAAAGTGAAATTACAGGGCAACTTGAGAGAGAAACATCAGGACACATGAGTTTATTGTGAAAGGCATTACCCTGAGTGTGGTATGGAGGAAACAGCCTGGCCTAACAGGTGTCTCTCAAAAGGCAAACTGTTCTCCTTGGGAAATCTCTACTTTTCCCTGCCTCCCAGACAAAAATAATCAAGACCCACACAGGGCTGACAGAATAAATCCACCATAACCAAAGAATAACTGGGGCACTCAGACAAGCTGCTGACACTGTGATAAGGAAGAGGAACAGAGGCATACAGGTATTACTTCATTGTACATATTTTCCAGAACTGTGTGCTGTGAAAGCATGAAGGAAAGAAAAGTCTGACCTGTAGAAGAAGTGCTCAGGCCTGTGTTCAGGGTATGACTGCTGGGAGCCAGGTTATTTGGAACACCAAAAACTGCAAAACGAGAGAGTGCAATGTTACTGCTTTTCTGGAATCACAACTCTAGCGCCCAAAGCTCCACGGCGTGTCAAAACCATCCCTTGCCAATGGGGTTGGTGGGAATTTCACAACAACTACAGAGGAAAAATGTGAACATTGTGACACCAAACCAGTCTGCTACCAAACTGACCCAGCTGAGAAAATCCTATGTCAGACATCTGCGACCACGAGAGACTTGAGAAAGCAAAGACTGTAATGGTCTTTTATCACAAGGCTTTCTGTGCTTTTTCTCTGCAGCTGGGAAAAGCAGCCTCCCTGGCATTTAGAAGTGGCCCTTACACGGTACAAACACACTGAACACTTACCGATTACATCTAAGGTTTACGAGTTCTGAAAGGTTAGGCTCAGTCATTCTCACAATGGACCGTGATAATTCAATGTGAACTACAGTCCAAGATTAGTTTTGATAGGGAATGTGAGCCTGGCCTCACTGGTAAAGCTATTTCAGAAAGAAAGATCTTCAAACGCCATCAGAATAGAGGCAGAGAGCACCAAGTTACAGAAAACCAGAGCATATCCCCTGCTATCTTGATCACTTTCTTCCTCTGCAAAAAAAACCTCACTACTATTGACCTGGTTTCAGTATGGAGCTATCCTTCAAGCCTGAGAGGTGCAGGGACCATACCTGATCCTGTAGAGTGAGACATAGCATTGATCAAGGAAGAGCTGTTATGGTATCCACCAAGGGAAGAGCCAGCAGGCAGAGTGGAGGACCACATGTATGAAGGGAGGGCAGTATTCAGTACAGTTGTATCATATGTTCCTGACACTGTAAAGAAAGCAAACAGACAGAAGCAGTTTTCAAGGAGACCAGACTTGTGGCTTAGTGTGCACTGCAGGTTTACGTGGCAAACGATCTCATCTGCCTTTGATTCCAATTACCCTTGTGGAATCAACATGCTGACTCCGGGTTAACATAGTATAACTGATCTCAAATGTCAACTGAATTTTCATTAATTGAATTAAGAGTACCCTTGAAGAGATTTCATTGCTAGTAGATGGAATGATACCAGAATAAACCACTTTGGACTGACATTCTGTTAACAAACCATCCAGAGTCATGGGATGTCTGACTGTTTCACCAGTCCAGTGTATTGGAGTCAAGCACTGTGGAGAGGCTTATAAATAACCAAAGCTGGCTATAGTATTTTAAGTACCACATCTATTATCATCAAGTTCTACTTATCTCTGAACCATGTGGTGTGATCAGTAAATCACCTACCCAAACGTTGTCTTCATTGCTATCTCCATCTCCCTTGAGACAAGAGATTGACTCACTGCAACTTGTTTGGCTAGAGCTCCTGTCTCTGCCAGAAGCACCTCTGAATTAAAGCTAGTGGCAGAAAACTGGCTTATTTTTATGAAAATTAGGCAAGTGACTAGAAAGGTACCCAAGATGCCTCTTGTTAAGGCACCATCCGGGCAGCCCTCCAGCTTTCTAACCCTTTTTTTCCCTGTGTGACTTGCTCTAGGTGATCCTGCTGTGGCAGGGGGATTGGACTGGATGATCTTTTGAGGCCCCTTCCGATCCCTAATGGTTCTTTGATTCTATGATTCCCTATTGCCACCACTGTCTGGGACAGAGACCACGCATTCTTCCTTGGATGCTCTTACCAAGTGAGTACTTTTATGTCAAACAATGTTTGGCATGGCTCCAGCACTGCTAACCATCCTCTGACGAGTACCTGACTGAGAACTTTCAGTAACCATCTTCGTCTCCACCACAGCCTTTTTCGGTATTGGGAGTGTACTTGACGGTGATCGAGTAGGGCTGCAGCTGGCTGATCGACTTCCTTTCAGCAAACGTTTCACATCGTCCAACTCGGTCCCTGGCAAGAAAAGCACAGGTCTAGACTCACTCAAAAGCCACAGTTGCATATAATCTTGCCCTGGCTAAGTGGAATTTGCCTGTGACTGTGAAGTTATACCTTCTGAGAGCGCCTTCTGGAGGAGCCGCTTAATCACAAGGACTGGAGGCCTCATTTCTAGGACTAAGTACAACCACACCCCTTCAAGACCTCCATCTAACCCACAGCATCTTCCCTTGTTCATGAAGGGGAGACAAATATTCTTCCCAGGAAAAACTGTCACGAAGCCTGGGTCACAGAGACACTGCAGACATACCCAGAGCTGCAACACCCTCTCTCTTATTCCCGTAAGCCCTGAAAGAAAAGCCATGGCACTCACATCTGCCAGAGGGAGACGCACTCTGCAGTCGGACTCGTATTTCACTCTCTGTGAGGAAAAAAAGCAGACAATGAATATGGAGTGCAATGCATTTGTGGCCCGGACTGGGAATGAACTTCTAGACTGAACTTAATTCCTTCCTTCATAGATTGATAGAATGGGTCAGGTTGGAAGAGACCTGAAAGATCAT